>DWEJ01002462.1:0-11443 GCA_018245835.1 Mysoria sejanus stolli | reverse complement strand
TTCGACCCGGGAATCGAACCCAGGACCTCCCGATCTGCAGTCGCACTTGCAACCACACGACCAACGAGGCAGTCTAAGTAAAAGTAGATATTTAAGATTTAACTAATATTCTAAAATGCTTCACTATAGACAAGAAGTGGCGAAAAATTCCATAGGTGTAGGGGAAGGTGGGGTAATTGCGAACACTTAAGGGACAACTTGATTTAAACAATAGCTAGTGAAGTCTCAAGGCTTATTTATTGCTAAATATTTACTTAAACTAATAATTCTTCTATTCTCATAATCAACTTCAAATCAAATTTTCGAAATAAAATGAAAATTTTAACAAAAAACAAAACCTCTGGTGCCCGCGATTACCCCACAGTTTGTGGGATAATTACGGAAAGTGCATGGGGTAATCACAGACATAGACTAATTGCAAAAAGTGTAGTCTTCTGTGATTGGTTCTTCATACTTTTCATTTCAAATAAGACAATAATACTCTTCCTCAACCTTTGTGGCACTTTTGTCAACTCTTTGTTTCTTGCGCGGTCTGTTGCTATCTTCAGTATTCGTTTCATCTTCAAATTCTTTAAGATGCTTTGCCTAAAGAAAGTGTTTTGTTCTTGACGTCCGTATAGCTTTTTCTAAATCTTCTAATTTTTATTTGGTCTCAGTCTTTCTTTGGTAGTTGCGTGCGTAGTTGCTTTGGAAGTTCGACTTATAGAGATTCTACTGTATTCACAATAAATAACTACATACACACGTGAAACAAAATTCATGTGAAGCATAAATTGTTAAATTCATATATATTTTTTTTATTTATTATTATAAATACTAACATTGTCATTCTACTATTATATAACAGCAGAACCTTGCTCAGTGGGCACATAGAGAAATTTTAAATCATAATCACATGTCTATTTTTTTGTTTACAGTATGGTCGTGATAAGTTAATACAATATATGTATAATATTGCTAATTTCATTCCCCGTTCACATCTGATATTAAAGTTGTTTCATACTATTGGTATAAGCACAGTTCGCAACCAAATGCCTAACGAGTTTACCGCTCGTATATTGCAAAAGCAATAGCGCTGCCAAATTACTTAGTTTTCATTTAATAGCAATGTGTACTGAACGTATAGAACGCGATGAACAATTCAAACTTTTTTACTTATACATTTTGTAACCATTATTTCCAATAGGAAAATAACTTTCTCTTTTTATAAATGGACGTAAACGTAACTTCACGCCTGAACTCCTCGAAGAGGTAGGCAGAGGCACGTTACACCAGTTACGTTTACGTCCCACTATGGAATAGATGGTGAGCCTCTTGCCATGCATCGGGCACATATCCAGACTCCGAACCACTACTAGAATTCTAATTTACATTTTCTAGTAGAAAATTTCTAATTAGAAAATTTTTATAGTGTTCGGCTCGGGAATCGAACCGGGGACCTCGGGATCGGCAGTCGCACTTGCAACCAACACGACCAACGAGGCAGAATATAAAGAGACGAGAGAGAACGGGAGGTCCTGGGTTCGATTCCCGGGTCGAGCAATACAAAATTTCTATAATTTAGATTTTCTAGTAGTGGTTCAGAGTCTGGATGTATGTCCGGTGTATGGCAATAGGCTCACCACCTATTCCAGTGGGACGTAAACGTAACTGCTGAAACGTGGGAGTGTTCTGCATTTCTCTGCCTACCTCTTTGGGGATTACAGTTATATTACGGTAACATCATTATTTTCGGTGACTTCATTAGAATTGTTTAAAATTGTTTAAACTTTAGATTATTATTATAACTTGCAGATAAGGACTTGAAATGTATACGCTTTGATTAAAACGCTCTTTGATATAATGAGAACGTTGTTACTCATCTGAGCGTTAACGGTGTTGCAAAACGAAGCGACACATTTGAATGGGATTTTAGAACTTTTTACCAAAAGCTTACTTTAATATTTATTGTGGAGCGAATTTGAATTTTGTTTAGCGTTTTAACGTAAAAGTAACTTTAAAATTGAACAATAAGGTTCAAAATCATTAGACAGACTTCCTGTTTGTGTGCGTCCAAAGAAAAATGAATCATGGCACTGTTTGAAAACAGCCGACATTTAATCGGTTTCCAATGTTTCCTTTGTGTTTTCTTCGCGTCAAAACTTAGTTCAACCGCGAAACGAAGTTTAAGTACTATTGTACAACCGATTATACAATTATATGCATGTATTACATTTGGTTTCGCTCGTTTCGTGTGTGATTCTTCATTTGAGTTATACGTATTTAGATATCATACTTATCTAAGTAACATAAAAATTTTATATCTCAGCGACTGGTTAAATTTTTCGTGTGAAAAACAACTTCGGGCATGTTGGCACACTTAAGTACTTTTCGCAGGGAATGGAAATCAAAGACAATTTGATTTCCATCTAGTACTTTGTGATTTTGTTTCCTGGATGCTATACTTCGTATTTTCTTTACATTCATTGTATTTGTGCTTAGCCCAAATGGTAGTTCTTATTGTTATGGACAGGACAACATTTACGATATTTAAGAGCTCAGTCGTGCCGCGTCGTTTTTGCTAATTCTCCTTTTATAGTGACTTGTAATGATTTCTTCAAATGTACTGATATTCAGTATTAATACTGTCGAAAGTTGTTTCCGTTTGCTTTATAAGCTGATATACGCGATTGTTTGTGATAACAAAGTTTTAAAGTTCTTAAAATGTATGTATGTATTATTAAATGTTTTTCTTAAATCATACATTGCTCGATAAAGGAATGTTACATTAAAAGAAGAAGGCACACAGTAAAGGTTTAGTTTAATTCTCTTCTCAATAAATCTGATACAGCACGTCAACCACATATTGCCGTTCGCACTATTTATGAGTAGTCATTGATTGGTGTTATCGACAAAACTTCGCTTTGCTGCACCAATAAGTGCATGAATCCATATAAACTCGCAATATTCGAAGAACAAGTTAAAGCGAGTCTGGTATAGTGGTATAAACTTACTATATTTACATCATCAGACTTCTGTCATCGTGACCTTCGTAGACAGTCACGTTTTGTTTGTGTCAGAAAAGTAAATACAAAACAACGTTTAAAGTTTAATTTATAACAAGTATTTAGTATCAGTGTACAGTTAACGCTTTTCTGCAAATAGTGTATAAGTTTAAAATAGTGATGTAAAGCTAAAAAGCTAACAATTTAGACGAAATATGTGCGTTAACTTTCTATTACTTTGTGACAGTGAGGGTAGTGATTAGTGTTAACAATGCCACACAAATAAACACCCTACGTTATTAAAAGTTATCGTTTTAAAAGTACTTAGATAAGCAAAATTTGTCGCTATAAGCAGTAATTGTTTTGGTGCATTGGCGCGAATGTTTTTGCTAATTAACGTTTTCTGCGAAACCTGAGTTCAAATCCCGCATAATTTTTTTATTATTATTGTTTTTTTTTTGTTTTTTCTTTTCTTTTTACATGAACTTCAATTTCATTCAATAAAATGTATAACTGTTACGGATGCAAGAATGTTTTAAAAAATTCGGAAAAAATTACTTGCTCCTATCCCAACTGTGGAAAATACTTTCATTATCTTAGCGTTAATTTAAACTTAGACAGTTTAAAGAGACAAAGGAATTGGACCTGCCCTGACTGTTCAATACAACTACTTTCTGTCCAACGCAGAGAAGGAAATTTTGATTCAACTCCAGTTAAAATGATTTCAACTACAGAAGAGCCTTCGAATAGTGATGTTCAGAATATAACCATTAGACGTCCAATTTCTTCCACCAACACCGAGACATTTAGCGCATTTCCTGATTTTGTACTGCGCTCTGAAATCACCTCTATCATGCGGAGCGAACTCAGAACCGGTATTCGGGATATTTTCGATGAAGAATTCACCAAAATCAGAACAGAATTACAAGGGTTCCAGGAATCGATGGCTCATATGAACTTGAAATTCGACAAAGCGACTTCGGCTGTAAAGCTGTGTATGGAAAATAATAACCAGTTGCAAGAAGAGAATAACTCACTGAAAGTTAAAATCAACGACTTGGAAACAAAACTTTCTTAGGTTGAACAATATGCCCGTCAGAGCAATATCGAAATTCACTGTTTGCCTGAGCATAAACAAGAAAACCTTGTAAAGACAGTTACTCAACTCTGTAGGGTTGTCTCCTTTCCCCTATCGGAAAGCGACATCCTTTCATGCAATAGAGTGCAAAATTTAAATTCTGCATCGAAATTACCCAGAACCGTTGTTTGCAAACTCTCTAACAGGTTAAAGAGAGATAATCTACTAGCGGCAACCCTGACTTACAATAAAGCAAATCCCAAGGAAAAGCTCCATACTAAACTTCTAGGTTACGGCGACACAGAGTCACCCGTTTACGTATGTGAACATTTAAAACCATCCAACAAGATGCTTCATGGTGCGACCAGAATGCACGCAAAAGAGAAGCAATACAAATTCGTTTGGATTCGAAACGGGAAAATCTATGTACGCAAATATGAGTCATCGGCAGCACTAGTCATAACCCACAAAGAATCCCTTCTGAAGTTATTACAGTAGCAGAATATCTTTCAATAATACTATTTTCTTTTTTCTATATTTCATAGTTAAATAGTAATATATATCTATATTATATTATATTATACATAAAATTAACTTGTGATGCTTAGTAACTTGTCTATATATTACCAAAATATAAGAGGAATGCGAAGTAAGCTAGTTGATGTAGATAAAAATGCACTGTTATGTAATTATGACATCATGGTGCTAACTAAAACTTGGCTTAATGATAGTGTCTATACTGCAGAAATATTGGATGATAGATACCATATATTCAGGAGAGACATACAGTCAAAAACTTTCAATGAGGATAAAGAAGGCAGAGGGGTCCTTATAGCGACACGGAAATCTTTAAACGCATGTCGAAATACCAATTTAGAAAGCTTGTATGAAGACTTGTAGGTAACTATTGAATCACAACACACTCGTAAATATTCTGATAAAAGTAAATAACATTTATGCGCAATATACTTTCCGCCTCCTGTTAAAAATGAATGTCTCTCACAATTCACATCAAAACTTGAAAACTCTATTGATAGTATGAATAACGTTTTTTTAATTGGATATTTCAACTTAAGTCAAATTAATTGGATGTATTCACATCCTCAGATGTATCTACAGCCTGATAATGTCCTTAAAAATGTTTGCGCTACCTTAATAGACATTGTTAATACTGTGTGTTTAAAGCAATTTAACTCTGTTAAAAACAAGCGGAATAGAATCTTAGACCTCGTGTTCTCAAATAGCCACCTGCCAATTACAGTCTCGGCTGATACCGATGTAATTGCTAAAATTGATGGTTATCATCCTCCCATTCTAATAAACATATCGTTCGCTTTTCAACAAACTCTTCAGACAATAAAAAATCCTATCCTTAAATATTATGAAGCAAACTACAGCGCAATTATAGATAGACTAAATAAAATTGACTGGAATCTGGAACTAGACCCAAATTGCACGGTCGATGAAAGCACGGAAAGATTTTGTGGAATTTTAAACAAAACTATTACGGAATTTGTACCCAAAAAATGTCTAATAAAAACAATTACCCTGAACGGTACAGCAATAATCTTATAAAATTACTTAAGAAGAAGGAAAAACATAGATGTAAAATGAAGAAATTTGATAATAAATTAGATGAATATGAATACAATATATTAAAAAATAGAACTAAAATTATAATAAATAACTCCTATTGAAAATACATTAAAAATGTGCAGAATAATATTGTAAAAAATCGTAAAAATTTCTGGTCGTATATTAAGGCAAAAAGACAAAATAAAAGTAACATACCACAATATATGAAATCACAAAATAAAGTAGCTTCTGACGGTGCAAGTATCGCTAACCTTTTTTGTGAGCACTTTGCGTCAGTATATAAAAAGCGTCAGAGTTTAATTAACCGCAAAATTTTTTCGACAGATCTTTTTGATTCTCGTTATTTGAACCAAATCTATATATCAAACTTTGAAATCGAAAGTCGAATTAAAAAACTTAATATCTCCAAAGGTTGTGGATCTGATGGTATACCTTCCATATTTGTTTCAAAATGTGCTAAAGCTGTGTCTACGCCTCTTGGAATTATCTATAATAGATCCATAAGAGAAGGAGTATTCCCTCAAATTTGGAAAGAAGGAACAGTAGTGCCGATATCTAAGTCTGGTGATAAATACGATCCACTTCGAAAAACCGTAGAATTAGAGTCGCTGTAAAGGGATATAAATCTAAGTATTGCATACCTTTGTCAGGAGTTCCTCAAGGATCGATTTTGGGCCCTATTCTGTTTAATATGTTTATGGATGACATCAAGTTTTGTATTAAATACTCACAATTCCAATTATACGCTGATGACTTGATATTATTTAGAGCCGTCAAAGATGACAATGACCAAGAGCTTTTACAAAGAGATATCGATAATGTCACTAACAGGTGCATCACGAACTACATGGATATAAATATTATCAAATGTCTACATGTAAAATTTTCTCTAAAAAGTAATAAATTTGATACTTTTTATAACATATTGAAAATAATCCCATGAACCTTATTATTAATTGTTATAACTCAGTATTTCAAAATATTGATGTTGATATCTTTTCTGACAAGATAGGTATTTTTAAGGCGACTAAAAGGAGTCTTCCGGGGTTGCGAGCGGCTAGAGTGGAAGCTCAAGCCGCTCAATCCCAATTAGCGATCCCGGGAAGGACGACGGTGCGGGTGGCCACGTACTGTCGGGAAACCTGGAGAGTGTGGGATGAGGTATGATGCCTCTCCCAGAAGAAGGGCCCGCAGGGGCGCCGCGCTAGGAGGGCACCGGTGCGTTCCGTTGGAGATCCCGGAGCCCTCCTATTAGCGCCGAGGAGGCCACCGAGGGGGTTTTAGTGCGGTAAAAGTCCCACATAACCCGGTATCTCTCCCAGGGTACCGGGTTCCTTTTGAAGGTTTCCCCCCCGTAATAAAAAAAAAGGGTATTTTTAAGAAAAAGTCATTACTGCATTACAAGGCAAATAATTCCTATTATTATTATTTAAGTTTTTATACATAAATAGATTTATCTTTTTTATACCTAAATAGATCATATTTTTATTGATTCAAATTGACGGCTGATTATGATGCAAATAAAAAATGCTGCGCAAATCTTTAATCTAAGTATGCAATAAGAAGTGTTCTTTTTTCGTGTTATATAGTGATAATGTATAATGTTGTGTACTTAATAAATAAATAAATCATCACCCCAGAACCCTTACGTGGTACATATTGAACACCGAACGCCAAACATGTCTATCCAAATTCCTGACTTTCATTTGTCTCTTTCTTCATACACGAACGCTGGATTGCCAATATACTGAAAATTTCAGAACCAGTTACCAGTTCTATCTCCGTAGTATCCAAAGCTTCAATAAAACGTCATGAAAACGAAACGCTTTCATGATTGACGTACATGTGACTCTACAACCTTTATAATAGAAAAAGGAATTTATAACAGAGAAAGGAATTTAATTTTCAAGTAAATTTGCAATAATACAAGTCGACTTTATTAATTGGATGTTAACCTGTCCATTATATTGTAATTCCCAATGGAGCCAAACATAAAATAAATGTACTTCGCCAATACTACAGGGAAATGCAGGAATAATTTACTATGCAATTATCATTCCATTGTAATGACCGGTACTGCTACTGACACTTCACTTTGACTGAACCAACAAACTTTTATCGATATCGTAATAATTGAAAACCTGTATCTTAGAAGTCACGTTATTAATTGCTGTATACTAATAAGCTGGTTTGGCTATGTACTAGTAAGCTGAGTACTTCTTTTATATTAATGTACGCATATTATTATACGCGTACACGTATGTGAGGAAAATGGTTTAGAGCTTAAACAAGGTAGCCTTGGTTAAATGGATTTAGTTATCATTTATACACTCCGTGTAGCAATATTGCAGGCGAGGTGCCTTTAATGAAAATGCTGACGAGTTTATCGCTCGAGTGTTGCAATTACCGCCGGGCCGTTGGACGGCTTCACCGTTTAATAAAGTCTTTGGCATGTACGCCGTTTGATTAACGTACTAGCGAAATGTGTAATAAAATTAATGAAACTCCTATAAGAATCAAATTTAATAATAAATAAATTATAAAGGTTTCCATTAATAAAAAAATGAGAGGTGTCAAGGAATTGTAATAAAATTTTATTATTAACTTGATTAATTAATTTTATTATTATTAAGTAGAGATTTTATACATATAATAATTAATTGATTTTATTATTATTGACTTAGTTAGCACAATAGTAAAGAGCAGTTATAACGCGTTTTATAAGAGAAGTTATAAGCATTTATATTATCTGTATAAAATCTCTACTCACTTAACTCTATCAAAAATATTCGGAACTTATGCAGAAACACTGTCAGGATTCTTTATTGTTATTATTTTTTATTATTTATTATGTACAAAATATCTTTATACACTCAACAAAAATAATCGTCGCAACACCACACTGTTCAATGCGAAATAGAAAGACGAAACTACAATAACTGGCTTGCTTGCTATGAGAGAGAGACAGACAGAGAAACACGCGCACGGCTTACAACTATATAGTCCAAGAGCCAGTGACGCATGTTTCATGAAATGTTGATGCACCCTGAAACTTTGTAAGGCTACTATGGAATAAGAAGTACGAATACCTGTGTTTGCCTGACCATACCCGGGACACCAGGTACTGCGCATAATAGAAAGGTGTAAAATAATATAAGCCAAAATAAGTGTTTGCTTCACAGGCCAACAAACTTTAATCGAAAGATTTATTAGTTTTTAATTATAATTTAAGATGGCAGACACTTTGGAGAGGGTTAACATATCATTAATTTACCTCAAAGTTATTATTTTAAATGTACCGCTGGTAAAGATCGCGTGATTAACAACCAATGCGAACGAAGAACGAGTGTAGCTACTAAGGTGATCGGTGCTCTCACTCACGCCGTCGACTACGCGCAACCTATCTCTTTCTATTTGAAATAAAATTTATTTTCATGTTTGCCGGGAATTAAACCCCAACAAAACTGTCTATATTTTTATAATTAAATTTCTAAATATTTGATTAATAATCATTTCATTTTGTTAAAAAATAAAAATAAATCAAACACTTCCTGAAACATGCGTCACTGGCTCTCCGACTAATAGCAAAAAGTGTCGTTACAACTTTTGGGTCTTAATTATTTCCGTAAAAGCACCCTTTCGCAACGCGCGATAAGGAACTTCGTTCCAAAAAGGCTTAGTCAATTACGAAATGCATGTTCAGTTAGTCGCATACAATTATTGATACCTGACAAAGCAATCGAAGTGAATCGAATTAAAAACTAGCAAATATACTTCTAACTATGCGAGTTTCTGTATCACTGTAAGATTTTATGTCACTGTCAACTTCCATTTTTTCAGCAAACTGACACAATATTTTTGTACAGCAAATCGTATTAACATGTTCTTACGCTAAATAATGTTCTTACGCTATACCTTAGAGTGCCTAAAAATACAATTAAAGTCTGGACATCCTAAAACATTTTGTTGTAAATGGGTTATGTTATTGACCCTAGACATAGATATTAATATCCAGCACTACCAATGTCTGTTGATGCACCGTGACACACTCAGCTCGTAGCTCATAAAGGTGCTGCAAGACAAAGACAACAATATTAGAACTGGGTAAGAACGTACTGGTGAAAGATGCGAGTGTACTACACTCCTCTGGTTACTTCTTCGCGGATCACGGGAATAATGTTACGTTTTTTATGTAAGAACTGTAATAAAAGAGAAGTTGAGTAACAATGAGCAGAAGGTGCACTTGTCACAGCAGTCGTAACAGAGAATTCAATTTTCTCGAACGATCGACATTTGCACTTGGATTTATCGACTTCACCGATATTCAATCCAGCTATTGACTTTTATAAAGCGAAACGAGAAGAGGAAATATTGTTCAAATATCCAGAGCTTATTGGAAACCGTTTGTGATTAGATAGTACAACTGTTTTACTGAAACGAGGTAGTAGCTTCTTATAAATTTCTACAAAAAAATCATCGACGCGTTAATTCAATATGATGTAATGAAAGCAGAATAAACAATTACCAATATTTACATTTCAATATTAATAACTGCCTCGTTGGTCGTATTGGTTCCAAGTGTGACTGCCGACCTAATCTGCCGAATCTCCGGTCGACTACTGCTATTTTTTCTAGCTTTGATTATCTAGCACAAATATCTAATAATAGCTAGAGGTCTGGATTTGTAACCGGTGTATGGCAATAGAATCACCTCTTATTCAACAGCTGTTCCCGCGGCTTCGCCCGCTTGGAAATCAGTTTTTAAGTAAAACAGCAGCTATCAGCAGCAGCATAGCAGCAGATATTACGTAAAAAAGCAGCTCTAGACACTGTCGCCCTCCGCCGCCTCACCGTGCCGTACACTCTACGCCCGCGCCGTGCGCGCGTGCTATCATTATTTATTATTTTAAAAATTTTATTTTATTAATTTTTTTTTATTCACGCCTGTAATCCCCGAAAAGGTAGGCAGAAGAATGCAGTATTGCCCTTGTTAAATAACATTCGTATTCTCCGAATAATAGTTTGTGATTCATAAAGAACATTGCAATTACACATTTTTACCGATGCGTCAGAGCGAGCATATGGTGCATGTGCGTATGTAAAGAGCATCAATGACCGTGGCGAAGTATTAGTTCGTTTAATAATGGCCAAGAGTCGTGTGGCACCTATTAAACCCACGACTATTCCAAGGCTTGGGTTGTGTGGCGCTCTTGTCGGAACTCGTTTATTTGAAAAGATTAGTAGTTCATTGCGAGCTAAAATTGATGAGGTTTGCTGTTGGACCGACTCCACAATAGTGTTAGGATGGTTGCGTATGTTGCCATCAAAAATTCAGTCTTTTGTCCGTAATCGTGTTTCTGAGACCCTAGAGAAAGCAGGCAGTTGCACTTGGCGACATGTGCCAACTGATAAAAATCCTGCAGATTTGATATCTCGCGGCACAAATATCGATACTTTGCCTGAATCAGAATTCTGGTGGTGGTGGTGGTCCCGAATTTTTAAGACACGAACCTATTCAACAGCCTTCACAGCCCACACATTGTAATGATTTACCTGAAACTAAATTTGAAATTACCTTGAATGTCACAGAGAATGATTATAATAATGATATAATTGATTTTTCACGTTTTTCTAATTACTTAAGGCTTGTGCGTTCTGTAGCTTATGCGGTGTATTTTTCTTTCTTGACTGCCTCGTTGGTCGTGTTGGTTGCAAGTGTGACTGGCGATCGAGAGGTCCCGGGTTCGATTCCCGGGTCAAACACTACAAAAGGATTTTTCTAATT
>DWEJ01002461.1:0-11444 GCA_018245835.1 Mysoria sejanus stolli | reverse complement strand
AGTAATTCATGCCTACCTACATTCGGGGATTACAGGCGTGTAGTCACGTTTTTTTTTACGCATTTTAATTCATGCCGTAGCAAAGCTCAGTGAGCCGTTTTGAAGAGTCCTGTCATAAATAATCTATTCATAAGCTTATTTATTTGTGAACGACTTTTAGTGCCAATTTTAACGTATTTATTGCTAATGTAAACTAGATGGTAACAATTTTTTTTTATTTTGTAAAAATGAATTTGACCTAAAGTTCAAGTTGCATTTGGGAATCCTAAATAAATTTGTTATCTTCTTACGTGCAATTTGAATTAGTTGTTGCGATTGAATGCAAGAAAGAACAAGTTATACGGCCAGTGGATACCAGAATAACAGTACACACCACTAGGCCACGCAAGTTCAGTATTCTCTTTACAAGTCTACCAGATTTGTTTGCCAGCAAAACAAACCTGCGTAACCTGGATAGGTTTTCCTGGGGAAAATTGACTGTAATAATCTGTTAATGTAATCCTTAGCTGATAAAAACACAGTTGGATTTGTCTACAGCCGGTTAACTGAAATTGCTGAACTGTTTGGAGGAATGGTGACAATTTTTTTTAAAAAACGGGAAATCAATATATCGCTTGGAGATTTCCATCTTGTGTTTAAGTCTCCGATAACTTGTGTCCCCTAAGCTTGTCTTGTTGCGTCCCAAATGTATTTTGTTCGATCCTGTATCGCTCAGAGCGCATCACTTTGACCGTTAGTTATTAATCTTGGTTAGGTGTTTTAGGGTGTAATCAGAATAACGGTTTAGTGATTTTCATAATTACTAACAATCGTATTTTGACGCGCATGTTGTATGTAAGTTTTGTGAAAATATTTAATAGACCACTGTTCGCTCTTGTTATATATTGAGTCGAATAATGTGTACTTGTTATTTATTCCTAAGGTCGCTCGAATAGGTCAGTGAGGTCGTACGGTTGTTGCTATGCATTATTACGTCAATTTCCTGCGACTGTTGCGACAGAGACGGGTAGAGCGTTTATGTCGCTAGTGTGCGTACACCTTAGCTTTTTGTCGCGTACAATGTAACACGCCCTAAGCTTTATGGCAATCAATTTTAACAATTCACGTTGATATTATTCATTTTGGTATTCCGATTTTCAAATCACGTCGCATAACGGACGCAACTACATGTATGAGTTATAAGAAATTATGTAAATATTTTTTATATAAATCACTCAATGTTTTTAGTTCTTTGTGCACGCTTAATTTGGTATGTATTATATGATTGTTGAATACATATGAATAATGTATGAAGTATTGATATCAATATCTTATGGCGTTGTGTGACGTCATCAGACCACGTTCGTTGTTGGCGCACGTAAAGTGCAGACATTATTGCCTCGAAAGAGATCTACATAGTGTTACATATTTTGTTTATCGAATCATGCTGTATGCCTTGGATTCTTGTGTTTTTTTCGGCATTGTATGTTTATGTGTGACAAAGCCATTGTCATAATTTAATAATGTTTTGCCGCAAATATTTACAGCTGCAATATGCGGGGTATTATTTTGTCATATACGTTTATCAAAGTTATTGTGACACAAAAATGTGCAGTGTTCAATATTCTAGAATTAATACTGCGAAAAGGAAAAAAAACCGTCTCCTGTGACTCACTTAGATCGATTTAAAAGTACTGTTTTATTTTACGGGGATTTCTGAATTATGTGATATCACCCATGGAAAATATTTACACTATTTTTTCATCGTCATGGTTCGTGCAAATATAGGATTTTAAACAGAGTTTTCTATTTCCGTTACAATGTGTCATCGTGGTCGCTTCTAACCACGTCAAAAGCTCGAAATTTGCTGCAAATGATTATTAAAACAACGATTTGAATCTTCCCTCGTATTTATTGTTGTGTACCGTGAGTAATCGCAAATCAATTATAGATTATGCCACCTGACAACAATTTTCTTAGTAACGTTAAGTGATAAGTATTTTAGTTTATGGAATTATATTTTAACCGAATATTATTAAAACTTGTTAAAACTAACGTATGTTTTACTGCTTTCTTTGTAATTGTGCAACTGCTACCTTTATACAGATAAAGTACGAGAGGAGTTTAAGATATTAAATTTTTAATATAAAATACAAAAATATATTTAATTTCAATGGTATCGCGTATAATACATTGATCAATGTTATAAAGCTACCATATGACGATAAATGGAAATATAAGCATAAATTTCAATTTATTACCAAATATTTTCTTTTCGTAATATGTAGTATCTTAATTAGGCTTTAATCAGATGCATCATAAAGATTATAATCTGATGTTATCTCGAGATTCGGTATTGGCAAACCACAGTATCAAATGCGCAATATGTTTATGCGTTCGATGTCAATAAGGTTTATTCATTTGCATACTGGTTTCCCTGTGTTTTGACATAAAGTGCAGTAATGAATACGTTCGTATTATAATATTGCAAGTATTGGACTTGCAGGATTATAATACGAATTTACTCGATACATTGGATGCAGACAAAACACTAGATCTCGTAGGTTTCTGGATGCATGTTTCATATGGTCTAGGTCTGGACGAACGCGTGTTTAAGCCAGATTCTAAAGATACATATTTGGCACGCGGTCCTCTCTGCCTACCCCGTACCCTTACGTGTAATAGTAATGTCGCGGTAGGTTACAAAGACCGTTTATGAGAAAATACAGTACCTTGTAATGTCGAAGCAATTATTGTTTGCATGTTATATTCCAATACACTTATAATAGAGAAACAACTGGCGTAACGACCGAGCTTCAACTGAATGATATTAAAGTATTTAGAAGTGTAGCCGCAGGTTAACCCACATACTAGCATTCTACAAATTACAGGTAATTTTAGATACCTACTTAAAGCTTTTGGGACTGCAGTTTAAAACGTCAGGTTTGTAACTTCAAAACCGACGAAATCACAAAAAACTCAAACCCTACTAAGCCCCGGGGTAGTCTTCTAGCGAACAATATTAATTTAGCGTTTAGGTATATTTAATGAACGACATACGATATTATATAATTCGTTCATTGAATTTTCATACCTGATTTCATTCAATATTACCTAAAACAAAACACGATGCCTGGTCTGCTCCAAGTTATTTTGCATCTGGAACTTGAATATCGATTACATAATTAATACAGAACGTGTTTTGAACGTTCTTTTATATAGAAACCAGATTCTTGTCAGTTAAATACAAATCTTGATATTGAACGCACGTATTTATTGACATTGCTATTTTCTAATAAGCATAAAAGTTCTGCGTATTTTTTTTTCTTGTATCCAAAATGGCAGGCTTAGAGAATTTGAGTGAAAGAGACAAAGCGGTTTTAAGAAGTATTTTCGATCCCACAGCGACGGTAGCTGATATTGCGGTTGATGGTGACAGTTTTGTTGAAAATGACGAAGGTAATTTTTCTCCATATTTTATAAAATGCTCGCTCTAGTCCAGTGGCACTCATATTGTTTCTTCTACAATTTATGTCTCAGGTTGTACTAAGTCTGCGGCATTAGGCTGCTCTAGATGAAAACATCAGAGCGCAGTGTTAACAGAAAATAACATCACAATGATATAGTTCAAAGACTTAGGAAGTTATTAATATGAATTACAAGTAATTGTACATAAGGCATATAATCTTGACCAACAAGGAGACAATATCTCAATAACCGGCGACCGTTTTGATATTGATATTTTGATTTATTTAGGCTTATTTTATTTGCGAATTGTATTTTCCATTTCACTAAAAAGTGTGGTATAATATAAAATTATAATTAACTTACTGTAGGTATTTGTTACTGATTCGTATAATGTCAACATATTAGTTTTTCCATCGTGCACAATTTAATTAAAGTCCGCCAAAATCTAGCGCCCTCTATTATAAAACTTGCGGGTTCTTCCCGCCATTAGTTTTTATTATCGTTACAAAGTTACATTTACATTGGCCAATAGTTGGATATATTAAATGAAGATTTGAATTATACAATTTTTATAGTAAAAATATATAACCAATAAGCGTAATTATTATGTTAATAATAATTAAGCAGGTATGAAAATTCGTCGCCAGAATTAGGCCTAATTGAATACGAGCAACATAACCAGATATAGGATATTTATTCAGTAAAAGTATGTGGATGTAATTACTTCAACGTCTATGCGTTTCCTACAGGTTAGCGATGTCGCTTCACGGAATTATGACATAATTAGAAACCTCTCCTCTAGTCTATACTTATGTATTATAAAAATATTCATGGTAATACTTTCAAATTGAAGTAAATAAGTAATAATTATAGATTCCAGTGGAGTCTATGAAGAATCTAAGTCGCTGTGTGCCAGAGGAGTGAAGCTGGCGGAAGCGGGCAAAATGCACGAGGCGCTGGAAGTTCTCAACAGAGGAGTGGAATTAGCACCGGACCGAGCAGCTGCCTATAACGACAGGGCACAGTTGTATAGACTCTTGCATAGAGAAGATGGTATTGTATATTCTTTATTATATAGACAAATTCTACTTCCGTTATCTTTGTTAGCCCTTCTATCATTCTTCTGTTGGCGATGGGTCCCTTTTTGAATGACAGAGGTTAAGTAGTACGCTCTGACCAGGTTCTGGTTGGTATTCCACATTCGTCTTACAGAATCAGTGCAGAATTGTACATTAAAATATTTACTAATTGTAACCATCATGAATTCTTCTTACTATTGGGTAAATAAGTGGTGGCAACACTGAATAATTGTTATGTCAAAATGTCGGGTGAATTCTTCGTATTTAGAGGCGCTGGCGGACATAGACCGTGCGATCCATCTGACAGTGGGTAAGAAGACTCGCACGAGAGCCCTAGCGCTCTGCCAGCGCGGGGCGCTGCTGTGGAAGCGAGGAGCTGATGACGACGCTCGCGCCGCTTTCGGCGAAGCGGCCAAACTGGGCAGTGCGTTCGCTAAGAAACAGGTTGGTAATCAGAGAGGGTATAATTAATGGCAATATAGTAAATGAGTGACCAACCGTAGCTGTATATTTGAGCTCAGTCGTGTGAATGATTTAATAAAATCCAACTTTCTTCGAGCAACAAGTTCTCTTAGGTAATATCAATTTGAAAAATATACCGGTACAGAAATGAAGGGTAAAAAACTTCACACCTGTAATCCCTGAAGAGGTAGGCAGAGGAGGTACGACCAACGAGACACTCTTAAATCAATAAAACTAATTTATATATTATTGATGTTTATCTTGATATACACATAAGTCATAGGCATAACTAATTGTGTTCACGTACTTTGATTTGTTTCAGGTGGTTGAATTGAATCCATATGCAGCATTGTGTAACCAAATGTTGAGCCAGGTGATGCGAGGAGAGATGGAGATCAAATTGTGAAAGAAGTTCACATACGTACAGTCTGTGCAACAGTTCATAAAAAATCAAACATTTTTATCAAACTTTACTCAATTGTTCATCTTTTTGATTTACAGGTTTGTTATGGATGTGAGGTATTTTAGAAATAAAACACATAAAATCTAGGATTAGAAATTTTTATTATTGAGTACAATCCACAATCACATTCGAGAAAATTCCATACATTCCGTTCTAGCCGAGTGCATCACTCGATCCTGTTCCAGTTCCGGAACAGCTTTGACAGTGACATTCCATACATCGATAATGCTGAATGCGACGCTGAACATCGATATACTGTCGCTACTGCTATCCATGATGCTAATGTTTAATAAATATGCAATAAAATCTACGAAAACCACTCCGTGTGCATATTAATACACAGAGTGATTTCGTTTTAAAATTGTTTTAAAATTCAAAAATTTGAAAATTTTTAATCTAGCGAGAGGTGTTTTTGTTTGGCGTACGTAACGCGAACGCGAGGGTGCATTTTGGATATTAAATTTGATATAACGTAAGCCGAAGAGTGTCGCAGTATCCATGAAGTTTCAATGAAGATTTGTATTATATTATCACTGAATAAATATTTAAATATTCCTGTAACTCTTGTTAAAGTTTACTACACCAGTTATGTTATAACATTGAATTTGGCACAATATGTGAAAATTATTGCCACATTTATTTATGTGAAGACGTAATTATTTTCCAAAATGGCAGCAAACACTACGATAATACCGCGACATTTCTACGGCCCACGTAGAAGAGTTATTATATCACAGAGAAAGTTATTGTGAGGTTAAACAGTACAGACCAACAAGCTCCAATAGCAGTAAATATTGCAGGAAATGTAGTTACACATAATATATGTATGTAGATATATTTAGTTTCGCGCCCAGAGAGTGAATTGGCAGTAAGATTTTTTTTTTCTAGAAATTATCTGTCTTTGATTCTATTTATTATTATTAAATACAATTGTAACTAAAGACTACGTTCATAGGATTAATTTTTTTTGAGACGGGTTTACGTTATCGCATCGACATTTTGTATCATTATCATCATCACCATTTTGTTTGTCGATAGTTTTATTATATATTGTACACGTAGTCATGTGAGACTCGAGCTGTTCGAACATTTTCAATCTTATCTGCAGCCGATGCACGTAACATAAAACCGTCGTTTTTACAATTATGGAATTTAACCGAATATCGTGCAATAATTTTGTCAAAAATTGTTTAAGATGAATTAACTATCTACCCGCATTTTACTAGTGGTCGTCGATGGTGTAACAACTATAAATGTTTTTGTTGCCAGTTGCTAAAAACTTTTTTTAATACAACAGTTATAAAATGATTTTAATAGGAAGACTAGTTCCAGTGTAAGATACTATATTGTAGTAGAAATATTGTAACAAAGATTATCACGCCGCGGGTAAATACGTTAAAACTCTGGCAGCCCCGTTTGTCAGGCAGTGTTACTACATTTAATATTGAGAATTCTACCACTAGTAACACGCAAAATGGAATAAAATTCTGAAAACAAGATTGAAATATCTGGATAATTATAATAATAAATTACCCGCTAAAATTAGTGGAAAAATATTTACATTAATACACTTTTGGCACAGGCGCGTGCAAAACCGCAAGAACGACACCGTAAATGTAAAAAGTTCAAACACCTTCAAATATTCAATAGTAAAAAGTATACACTAAAACCTGTATTATCTACGGGCTTACACTACGAAGGTGACTTTAGGCCCAGACTTTATGACACATTATACGAATCGAATGGCTGAACACTAAAACTACGCGCTGAAGTTTCTACATAATTTGTAAGGAAATCCCTACGATTTTTTAGAATAGTAAGCCGGACGATTCTAAAATTGTAGTATTTTTGAAAAATTTTAATGCATTTAAAATATTGATTAAATTACACATCTAAATACCTTATGTTATTTAAAATTGCATATTAGCAAATGTGATCAAACGTTAATTAAATATTGAGTAAAATTGAAAAATAGTGATCATTTATAGGAAGAGCCATCTAATTCTAATACAATTATAATTATCTATGCAAAATAATATCAGAGTATTATTACCTAATTTCTCAATGAACACATACAACGATTGTTAACAAAACAAACATCACCTTGGGTGTCCCAGCAGATACAGGGTTTGGCTATTTTTATTTTCATATGGCATAACATTAAATTATTATGGCAATTTTAACAATGTTTAAAAATACGCCATTTAAATTAGTTATTAAAAATCGTGATAACATTAATCATCCAGACATATTGTGATATTTGTGATATTTGTGATATATGTGATATTGTGATATATGTGAAATTTGAATTTATGTATTTGTATAACACTTTGTTTTGTAATTTGGAATAAAAACGATTGAAAATATATTATAATTGTTAAATATATATTGAGAAAACTTTTGAATACCTAGTGCCTCTGATTTCAATTCAGGTACTGCGTAATAAGTAAGCATATAAAAGATTTAGAAAGCCAGGCGAGCAAGAAAGCAGTCAGGTAGAAAATTTAGAATACTTAATATTTCAAAACGTGATACCGCAGAACATTTCGAATCCCACACACGGGACACGCTGACTGACTGCATTTTCGAATAATACTCAACATTCCATTATATTGTCTTGCATAAAGTTATAACATGACATGGTAATTTTCTATATTTTATGAACAGAATTTCACAGTTCAAGTTTGAAATAAAAATACTACGAACGTAGCCAATAACTGACGGGCAGAACTGCGAATTGAAATTTGGAATCTTGAGCATTCGAAATACTCTTATGCGTTTAGATAGAATATGTACGATTGCATTAAAATGAGTATCGGACGCCGAAACGCATGTGCGTAACCATGGTAACAGCACGTTTTGCGGTCCAATGAACGCACAATGTCCCAAGCGCGGGAATCCGAAACGGTGTGGAACACGTTACAAATAGAAATGTCCAGTTACAAACGTGCTATGTTTACGCTTATACACAAGTGAGATCTTATCTTAAAATGATACGAGTAAATATATTGGTTACATAGCTATAAGTTTTATAAACTTTAACTATTATCAACTAGCTGACCAAGTCAGAGAAAAAGTTCGGGTGACAAGGAGGCGTACTCTAGCAACACTACATCAAAACAGATTAAACATTTTACTTTTACATACTACAAAAACATTATAGATATTTTAAATTTTGGTGTTCAGAATACAGTTACGACACAACATTACTAAATATACAAAGGCAAATAAATATAACATATTTTATTAAAAGATATAATGCAGTTGTATAGTTTGTGAGCAGGTTACCAGATCTTCAACGCACAGCTAACATTCTACACTTTCCGCTTCATCCACAGATTATATAAAACCAAGTATATTATTAAAGTTGTAAAACTATCAGATTTATTCGACTTGAAATATAAATAAAATATATTTGGAGTATTAGCTTACTTAAAATTAAAATTAATAAGCAAATGTGTCGCACTAAAGACTAATGGGAAGATCCCTTATAATTAATTGTTTTTTTTAATAATTTATAATTAGTTTGCCATTATAATAAAATGCTTAAATATTAGGTCCTGGAAATAAGTCCAAGAAAGATTACTTTAGCCAGATCGACTTCTTTACATGCAAACACTGTTATATAACATATTATGTTAATACTATTATGTTATCACTGCTATGTTAACAAATGTATGAAGTCATTTTAAAAGTATAAATTTACAAATAATAAAAGCTTTCAATCATGTAAAAAATATATTAAATAAACATTTCGGATTTTAATTTTCAACATTTTTTACATGGCAACATTGGGTCTACAATTTGAGTTAATTTTATAACGAATGACAGTGTTTGTAAATGGAAGCGATGTTCAAGACGCTGGTCACCTGTTGGTGAACTGAATATTCATCAGCCGTGGCCTGATGACAGTTTCAGTTGATCAAGGTGGCAGCTGTACGAGCGACACGTGGAGCCGCCGCGTGGTGGGGACGTAGGGGGAAGCGCAAATACGCACCTACTTGACTCCCTCTCCAGCTGACTTACATACTATGCTGACTCGTTTTAAATGTTATCCAAGAAAAAACCTTACTACTAGTACATTGAACAATTTTATTAGCGAAAAGCGCCATCTATTGTCGAATAATATAACTATAATATGTCAACGCGTTTGGAATATACATACGCACCCCCGGTGCGACACACACACACTGTCACTTATGCAAAATGTAGTTTTTGAGGAGAAGCATTTAAAACTTTGACACCTCACAAAACAATGACTTTAGAAGATAGATGATATGAATAGCTTATACTACAACGTCCACTGTTCGTACTACTAAAGTAACTTAATCGCATAAAGTAAAGGAGTGTTTTAGGACAATTATTACATATTTAACTCATTTTTGCAATTTTTGCAAAAGTGACAGTGTCGCACCGGGGGTGCGATATTTGAAAAAATTAACGTGCATCAGCCAATTTTACTTTAATTCCTTTTTGAATATCTTTGTAACTTGACATAAACATAAAATATATTTAAGGCATAGTTGGACATATCAATTAAAACAAATCAGATCTTTTAAGATCAAGATACATAACATACGTTAGTTTTACGATTAACGCACGGATGTACATTGTAATGACATAGATTTATTATGATAATCACCTTGAAAGTTCATTAATGATTTTTATTAGGACCTACGAATAAGATTCGTAACTACACAGAGAACAGAAAAACGAGCCAGCGCGGATAAATCTTACACTAGTATCTTAAGCAAAGATAATTAAAATGTTCAAACTACATCAAAATTGGCTCTTACAACATTAGTGTGTTCTAAATACGTTTTTTTTTGCATCGTATTGATACGAAAATCATGTAATTTATCGGCGTCCAGTGAACTATTTTTGCTACTATTATTAAGTTCAAATATTGTTAGTCCTTATTAATGTGTTATATTACTGACCTATCCAAGTACACAAAACCTCTCAAGTATCGACATGAACCCTTCCCGACTAACCTAGATATAGATATCACGGCGGGTTTAGCCGTCAAACAGATATGTTCAACTCTGTTCAAGAGCGAAAATTCTTACTAATAATTGTTCTATACATTGTAACATCAGCACAAATTATATTATAAGCGTTATTGCTCACTGGGAGAAATAGTACAGTCTGCATAAAAAGTCAATTAGGTTGCTCAAATGCTATTTGACATTTCGATCTTTTTTGCTATCATTACACCAAAGGTTTTCGTTGTGAACACTAATCTTGTAGAGCCAAGTACTAAGGTGAGTCGCGGACCGTATCTACAAGACGGTCATATAAATCGCGACAAGTCATGCATTGAAAAAAGCGTCCTGCAAGACAAAATAGTCCCTAAATACAGAGCAGCAAGACCGCTTTTCCCAATAGCACGCTAACAAGAGAAAACGTACATTCACGTACAAAAGACATTAATAACATCTAAATGTCATTTTATTACAGTTCAATTTAGAATCAAATGCTTTTCCCGTTCTTTTTTTAGTATATTTATAATTATCATTATTAATTTAATTAACATCAAATTTAATCTATAAAGAGCGTTTCAATAATTTTAAATATATACCATTTTAATAAAGTTATTTTAAGTTAAGTTAATAAGGCTATTATAATAATTTTAGTACACGATTACCAGAAGCCGAATGGCTTACTTCGACAAATGGTGTGATGGTGTGACGTAGGAGTAAAAATAGTACAATGAGCGCAAAACAAAAGACGTATGTATAGTTAAAAGTCACATCGCCACGATAAAGGGCGCCCATATGACGTTACAAAATAAATTAAATTCAGTGAAATAAAAAAAATACTGTTACGTAATACCAAGTTCAAGGAGAAAATCACACCACAAATCGAAAGAGCGAGAAAGGAACACGCGAAATGTTCGTATATACACACACTCACGCACACACATACGCACACACGCACACACACACACACACACACACACACACACACACACACACACACGCACGCACACG
>DWEJ01002460.1:0-11444 GCA_018245835.1 Mysoria sejanus stolli | reverse complement strand
AAAATTCATTTGTAGTGTTCGACCCGGGAATCGAACCCAGGACCTCCCGATCTGCAGTCGCACTTGCAACCACACGCTCAAAGATAACTTTTCTCATCGAAAAAAATCGTTTCTTTCTAGAAATTCATATAAAAACATTATTAAAAGTAATTATACAACTAGTATTTCAAATAATGTTATCGTTTACATATATTTATGTGAAAAGATAATATTTACAATTCATCAGACAAAGTAACACTTTACTGTTAAATGTTTCATGAGTATCTTTATACGTACATGCATATACATAGGGAAGTAATACCGTATTAAACCAAACGACGCCAGAGTAGGACCAAATATATAATATAGTAAGGGCACTATATACCTAGTTATGGATTCCTATTTATGGATACCTAGTTATGGATTAGTATTATTATATTCTACGGTTTTATACGCTCGAAACCAAAAGTACCTAGAGAACTGTTTAGTAAAGCTACATAGAAAATGAACTAAAACAAAACACCACGAGGAAGGATATACAAACATAAGTGTATGCAAACGTCGATCGTTTCTCTACATTGTATACATTGTAGTCTTAATATAAATAGGTATACGATTGAAAATTACGTCATTGCAAAGCAGAATGTACTCAAAGTTTATAATAATAAAACTGAAGGTAATACCTATCACTGAAAAAATCAAATGATAATTTTATAAAAGAATCATCTACTTGTATAATATATTATTTAAATTTAACGTCAGATGCACGTTATTCAAGGTTGAATAATAATTGGGGGAGTTGCACTTGATTTTAAACGAAAGGAACAGGTATGATATTAAAATCATATTACATCAGCCCACTGCACACATACACAAAATATAATATCCATAATTTTTAACTCCATAATTTATCCTTCCATAATTAAAAAAAAAAAAATTACGTGACATTTTATATTTTTATCCCTTACGATATATTTTAATATACTAAAGGGTTTACAATTTCGCAATAAAATTTTATAATTGAGTTTTGTATTATTCTTATACAAAAATCGCTCACGCCTATGCCTCGCTCCAAACACGCCCACACCCCACACCTGCGCCGCACGTGGACTTGCGTGTCGCGCCTGCACAGACACGCCTACGATATACGCGCTGTAGTTGTATATGTACGTAGATGTACACAATAAACTTTAATGTATACTACACGGCAGACATGCGGCCCAGCAATGAATCATAAACATTTTGTTACCAAGTACCTACTGTATACTGAAACTACGCATTGTTTTGTATCTAATCATGTAAAATTGAAATATATTTATTTTCCTTAGTGTAAAAAACTAAATATTAACAATATATTAATAAAAAAATCAGTACACTAACATTTGAAGAAATATAGAACTAAGAGTGTGCGACTCTTCGCAAGTACTTAGAATGCAGAAAGAAGTAAAAAAAATGATCCGTTGAGTCAGCGGTATATAACAGGTTCACTATTCTTCAGCTCGGGAAAGTTAGCAGGATGGATAGCCAACCACGAATTTTCTTTTTACATCTTTGTATGTAATTAACTACTATAATATGTAATTTAAATACGTACATGTTTATTGTTCATTATATGATCGGTTAATACATATATACATACACAAGAGACAAACATATAGTAAAGTGTGATTGCAAATAAGCTTGTAAAAACGTTTATATTCATGAGCCGCATGAGTCGCAACAGACACAGTGCAACTCTTAGCCGCAGCCGCATGACCATAGCTATAAAGGTAGACTGTGCGTATTTGGGTTGCGTTATCGCTAGATATTTACGACAACGTTTCAGGTACCGCGCGTTTAATAATAAAACTGAGTGTTTTTATGGTGGCCTTATTACATTGTATCGTGTAATTAAAATTATTAATGCAACAGGCAATATGTATTTAGAAATGTTAGTATAAAGAAAATATAATATGTTTGAAAATATTGAAAACTTGTCACGTATACGTTATACGTCTCATTCTAAAAGACGTGTCCAACAGTGGAACGATTGAAGAGTTGATGATTATAATAAAACATACCTAATGTCGAACATGATATTGCCATCGTGAAGCCTCCTAAATTGATAGCCATCGTTGGAACCGAGAATATAAAAAAACCTATAAAATCGTCCCCTAATGCTACAATTTGAGACGGCGAGTACTACCGCGCCCCATAGTGCTGCCCTCGTTGAATATTTGTCGACGTTGATTTACCATTATGAGGAGGGGATTCTATTCTTTCTAGGTCAAGTCAATTTGTCCATAAATTGACTTCATACGTCATGATATCGTGAATTACGTATTGGTAGTGAAATACTTTGGTACATGGTATACAAATTTACGAATTTTCAATATACAGGCTGTATACCTTCATACGACAAATAAGTTAACCACAAGTCCTACTGCTGCCTCATTACATGTTGCAATAATTAAAAGACAGTTAACATCAAATTAAAAAAAATTTTTTTTCAAACAAACTTAAGAAATAATGGGGTAAAAAATAGAACGACATTTGTACACATCAGCTCTTAGTTCAGGTCCTTTGATAAGAGTGCATAATAATAATTTTTACACGCAGTGTGATCTTATGTCCTATGAATAAGGTCCAATATACATTTACTTAATATGACGAATTTACAGTTTTTATACGACTTGGTTTATAAATTTTGTGCAATGGACTAATATTAGATAAAGGTGTAGAAAATTGGAAAAATGGAAAAAAATTCTTGTGCCTAAAGTATTAAAGATATTTGATTGAAAATTTGTTTGGAGGCTTGCGTGATGGATACGTTCATGTGGTTAAATTATTTGTCGTATGAAAAAATACACCTTGTATTTTGGAATGTTAATTATAATTTTTCTAGGCACAGTCTTTAATTAGAGGCTTTTTAATAAAATGCAGTGCTCTAAGTTCTATACTTAGATTAGAAAATTACAATAATCTCAGTAAAAATAAAATAGGAAACAAGATAGTCGGGTTTAAAATTTTGAGTTTGGTGGCATTCGAGCTGGGGTCGCAAAAACGCATACGAACGGGTACATCTGGTTGGTCCACAAAAAAACCGTCAATTCCAGTTTGTACAAATGCTCTCAGTTCACCGTAATAATCACCAATTCCTGATGTAGAATTATCACTTTGGAATTCAAGAGGAAGATAAGGATTTTCTGCACGGAATGTATACGGGTGTACAGGTAAGCCAACGCTATGTGCATCACGGACGAAATTAGTCGGTGTTCCTAGTCGGTTATTATTATCACGTGGAATAATGTACGCTTTCTCGGGTCCAAGAGCATGCGCATATGTTGCAATCTCTTTAAGTCCTTCTGGAGTAGCCATATCATCATAGGTAAGTGTTGTATTAAGAATAGCCTGATCATATGGCTGAGCTGTCCTGCTCCCAAATAGCTGAAGGAGACGAAGATTGGTTATTTCTTTCAGTTGTTTTAAATTAGATACTTCAAAGGATTGTATTAAGACGTGGTCTTCTACATTTCTGTAACCATTCTTGTGAAATACGTCTACGATCGGTTGTTCCATGGCTAGTCCTATTTGTTGGAAGTATGTGCCGTGCTTTAGCTCGGGGCAAATACCTATTTTACGATTCTCACTTATTTCCATAGCTTTAACTAAATCTATGATTTCCTGAAACGTAGGGATGTCGAACGCTTCATCCATACGAGCGTTGCCGGGCCTTATGGTTGGGATGCGTTCTACTGCACGCAATGTCTTCAGTTCTTCAAGAGTAAAATCCTCTGAAAACCACCCACTCACTTGTCTACCGTCAATGTTCTTCTGGTTGAATCGATTAGCAAATTCTGGTCTTCTAGCTACATCAGTCGATAACGTCAATTCATTTTCATGTCGTGCAATTAAATGTCCATCTTTTGTCATAACGAGATCGGGTTCCACATAATCACTTCCCATGGTAATCGACAACGCGTACGCACCGAGAGTGTGCTCAGGCACGTACCCGCTGGCACCTCTATGAGCAATAACTAAAGGTTTACAGCTATCTGGATTCCATCTAGTTGAGGCCTTTGATACTGACGTTGCCAAAGATGAAAAAATAATCACATTAATTACAAAAAGAAACCAGATAGATTTACGAACGTTCATCGTTCACTCGTCTGAAAATGTAATGGCAGTCGCGGAAGAAATAACAATTTTTATCTCACTACGTTTTACAACTTAACTTTATCTTTCTTCGTGATAACTGCTTTCCACTATTTTATTTATTTGTTAAGTACAGTTGTAAATAATAATAATGATAGCGCTTAATAAATAAAATCGAGATGTATCTGTATTTTCGTAGAAGAAAACAAAGGTAGACGATACGTGACTAAACACATCACTAATCTGTACTAATAGTTACGTATACATGTGTTTACCTGAGATATATACTCACCAAAAAAAGACACGACAGAGCAAACATGTTTTCAATAATGTGTGTTTAGAATAGACGATTGGAACTGGAATATGAAAATTTACTACTCTGCTTAGGAAATGTTTAATAAAAGAAGTTGATTAAGGTACACATACTTATTACATTCATTTGTACTATTCATAATTTTCATCAACTTATGTTTAATAGTTCTAAATTGGCATAAATAAGTATCAGTTATTATATAATTAAAGACAAATAAAATTCTATTTGTCATGGCATACGAGTACGAACAAAATGGAGAAACTTGATGAATAATAAGTATACACAACTTTATTTGGATCTTGGTGTTCTCGTCTAACTCCATGAGGCGCCTGACGTGATCACATAAGATCTTATAATTGTTCTTTAATTTATTTTAAACACGTTTGTTTTAAATTCACTGCAATGTTAGGTTGATCAGAAAAAAGTCCATCAATTCCAGCTGCTAAATACGCACTAATCTCACCATTCAAGTTTCCAAGGGCCGCCTCAGAAGTGTCTGAACTCTGGTATTCCTTAGGTAAAAAGGAATTTTCGGCGCGGAATGTATATGGATGTACTTTAAGGCCAACAGCATGAGCATCTGCCACGAAGCTAGTAACTGCGCCAAGACTATTATCGGCATTCCTGGGTATTATGTACGATTTGTCTGGCCCCACTGCGTCAGCATACAAAGCAACTTCTGAAAGTCCATCTAATGTGGCCATTTGCCCATAAGTAACATTGTTTCCTTGAGTAGCTTGATCGAAAGGTTGCATTAATTTTTCATCAAATAGCTGAAGTAATCGAAGGTTTGTTATTTTATTAAGTTCTTTTAAATTATTAACTTCAAAAGACTGAATATACACAGGAGCAGTAGGACCGTTATAACCATTCATGTGAAAAGTATCGACAACAAGATTTTCCATAGCTAATCCTAAACGCTGAAAATGGGTACTGTGTTTTATTTCCGGGTATATGCCAATAGTTCTCCGTTGACTTATTTGTAAACTCTTCACTAGATCTATAATTTCCTGAAATGTAGATACTTGAAATGCGCCATCCATTCTAGCATTACCAGGCCTAATACCCGGAATTCTTTCAATGGCTCTTAGAGTCTTTATTTCTGCAAGGGTAAAGTCTTCGGTGAACCAGCCACTAACCGTATTACCATCAATAGTTTGTGTCCGGTGACGATCAGCGAATTCGGGGTGCTTAGCAATGTCAGTAGTCATTCCTAATTCGTTGTCATGTCGCGCTATTAGATGTCCATCCTTCGTCATAACGAGATCTGGTTCAACGTAATCAGATCCCATAGTGATAGCAAGGGCATATGAACCAAGGGTATGTTCAGGTATGTAGCCACTGGCCCCACGGTGAGCTATCACAGTCGGTGTACAACTGTCGGGGCCAGGCTTGTCGAGTTTCTTGTCCGCGTCGAGGGCGGCTGCCGGGGCAGCGTAAACATCGTTGAAGGTCGTAGCCGCCAGTAGCAACCAGACAATATTATATCCAAATGGCATGCTGTTCACCTGTTGAAATTAAATTTTGTTATGCAGTTATTTGTCAAATATTTAGCTGTTACCGGTTTAAATATCGGTAATTATTGAATTTTACTTCTCTGTATTTTCCCTAAATATCAGTGATTATACAAGACATTACTATGAAATGACATTACAATGAAAAACTATAACTAGAATAAGGCGATAAATTTTGCCAACTTTGCTGTCAAAATCGCCAAAATCGAGTGCAATAAATAAGTCAACAAGCCTAGTCACATTACTGAGTATAAATGGTAATTATATTGTATCTACATATTGCGATATAATTTTATTGTTGTAGTATATAGATTACGACGATAAAACGACGTGCTAAGTGTGTTACCCTACTTCTGCGCTTGTGAAGCGCTGATAGTTTATTCAAGTTCATTAGGAATAATAATTTACAATATGTTTGAATTTCAATATCATTTTATAGGCTCATGAACTAAGAGAAGTATGCAAACAATTAGGAACAAATTAAAGCAAGTAAATCCTTACTATAAATATATCATTATACTACTATTAACCGTGCTTGTTTACAATTAAAGCTTACATTTGGTTTGGACCTCCATTTTATGTACACATTTTTTAATATGTAGTAGGTATATCATCGTCAGAACGTGCAGTACCTACCGATGTAAAATTAAATTCCAGATACTTCAAAAACACGAGTAAAATGGATAAGTCGTACCTTCTTAGCCGTCCAGCATCCGAGTTCCAACTGTTTAGTTCAAATTTTACTGATAAATACAGATACTTGAGAAAACCGCGTAACGATCAATGTACAGATACGTCGTCAGTTTTATTTTTTTTGTCCTGTAGATAAACGTATAAAACTGACAATATCTTAACACATATAGCGCCAGTTCCACTTTGTATCAAAACTAAACTAGCTTGCGGAAAGAAACTAATTTAATTGTTAAGGACACAATTCACACCGGCATTGAGTGGAGGTTTATGCGTGACGTTGGCACAACGAAGTGTTGTATTTCATTGTCTTCTCGTATTGGTAATCTGTTGTAAAATCTAGCATTGTTATTAGATATGTACTTGGAATTAATATTTATAAGCTAATAAAATGACATAGGAAAAGAAATGGTACAGACATTTGATTAAAATATTATTAGTAATGTGACCATACTAATGTACGTATTAACTGGTATAAATCTATATTTTATATAGCTGTACGATTATTATAGAAAATGTCATTAGGCATTGAGGACGCCTAAATGTTCAGTTAAATGTGTTACAAAAAGATAAATAAATATATTTGTTAAGTAAACACAAACGTAACTTACGACTTTCCCAACGTAGACTTAAAACGTATACCTATGCGTAGATATATGAGTTAAATATTAGATAATAATATATCTAACATATTTTAAAGTTCTAATAACAATAATTACATAATACGTAACTAAGAAAAACGTAACTTCACGCCTGTAATCCCCGAAGAGGTAGGTAGAGAAATGCAGAACACTCCCACGATTCACCAGTTACGTTTACGTCCCACTATGGAATAGGTGGTGAGCCTATTAACATGCATCGGGCACATGTCCAGACTCCGAACCACTACTAGAAAATCTAAACTAGAAAATTTTGTAGTGTTCGACCCGGGAATCGAACCCGGGGCCTCCCGATCGGCAGTCGCACCAGCAACCAACACGAGCAACGAGGCAGTAATTACATTATAATATCTAAAATAACTGTTTGTATTATTATATAAATCAGATTTACATTGCACACATATACGGTCATACATATATTGTCACGGACATTGTTTTCGTCATTCGTCATGTTGACATCAAAGTTTAAAAATTATTTTTCCGCGTTTCGTTTAACCCGAACGATTTCGATATAGTGAAGGCGAAGACGTGTCAAAAGACGCAACAACGACTAAGAATAAATGAATGTAACAGTGGGTTGTAACTAAACATTTTTCCTTGTGTCTGTACTACTACATATTTGAGATAAAACAATCGTTCTGACAGTAAAAATGAAGCGATAAATAAGATATGTTTAGTAAAACGATACATTTTATTGTATTGGAATATATCATGAAAGTCTTTGATGATATTTTATTTGAGCAACGTGAATTAAAAATCATAATAGCGTGTTTCGTAATTCCTTTTGCCTTAAGCTGGTGAATTGTGAATGATATTGGATTAAGAGACTTCAAGATAAGATATTACTATTTTAAGTACTCGTGTCAACCAGTGCTCCATCATAATAATTGTTAGTAGAAGTTATTATTACCCTATATTATATAAGATTCCAGTAAATATTAGTACTTACTTCCTCAACATTCATGTAATATAATTATTATACTTATATTTAATATGAACGTATGTATGTATATGACTTACTTGTGTTAGAGCTGTGTTGAGAACTACACTAACAAAGTCAACGTTCAGCTGATCCACGGACGCGATATTTCTTTAAAGCTGCAGAAATCACATAACCGAGTTGACTTTACAAAGAATGCAAAACTGAGAAGTGCCAGTGACGTCACATGAACTGGTTTGAACCGGTCACAAGCTTGCCGCTTCTGTACGAATATTCTGAGTTGTTATCTATACATTACGATAATTGTGTTAGTAAATTCAATGGCATATACAAATTCGAGTAAGTCTTAAAATATTTACATCCGTTAAACATAGGAAGTGATAAGAACTGTTGTTTAATAGCAGGAATTTGAAGGTGTATGCATGTGTGAAGTTCGAGATTCACAACGGACATTTGACGAAAAACCCTATTTATAGTAACTGAGTGAACGACCGGTAGATGGTATTACAAATTACACTCAACATTTTCATTACGCTTTTCATTGTAGCACGTGAATTTTGGAGACTTGTAAGGCCAATATAATTAGCAACCATACATTCTGTACCCGTCGCAATAGGTAAATTTTAATTTTTTTTTTCGATACAGTTTTATTTTAATCAGGCAGATTATAATTTCCTATTTTAAAGTCATTTAATTAGTTCTTGATGGCGTTTGTTGACAACAAGAATCATTGTAAAATAGATGCTTTATTAAAAAGAAAACATCCCTCGAGGCGAGCTGCCCCCGTGTTGACACAGAGATTCGCTGTGCTAGGGTTGATGGCGCGTTACTAACATGTTATAAATTAGTTTCTTTACTTTAAAATGTAGTATGCGCGTATCGAGAATTTAGATTAAATGTAAAAAGATTTGAAATATAAATTTCGGAAAATTTATCTTCAGAAAATTTACTGTCTCATTGGTCGTGTTGGCTACAAGTGCGACTGCCGAACGGGAGATCCCGGGTTCGATTCCCGGGTCGAACAGTACAAAATTATCTAATTTACATTTTCTAGTACTGGTTCGTAGTCTGGATATGTACCCGATGCATAATGGGACGTAAACGTAAACCGGTGAAACGTAGGAGTGTTCTGCATTCCTCTGCCTACCTCTCAAGGGATACAGGCGTGAAGTTACGTTTACATTTATTTTTCATTATTATATTCTTATAGCCAGACTAGGTGCGCTAATGTAGTTAAGACATGTATAGGTTAAGTTGAACAGCCTTATACTAAATTGTCTTTAAAAGTATTCGATTCAAAGTTTCCATTACAAAAATTATTAATTTTATATACTACGGTACGATTTACGAGCAGCTCGTATGACGTGATCACATCAGCGCTTGCATTGCTCCTGCATTCTATGAAATTGTAACAACTGCTTGTTTATCGATAAATATAAGGAATGTACTAGCTAACTTAGTAGATAATACTAGGTATTACTAGGAAGCTCAGTAACTGGAAGAACCTTTTAACGGCTTCTCATTAATGAACGTAACATATTTTTGCGGTTCATTTTGTGAAAGCTATAGTTGAGTATAAATTGTCAGCCCTGGCTAAGTGGCATTAGGATCCCTCGACGCGGTGTCCCTTGCTAAATTCGTTTGTTTTTTCCAGCGACCCCTGTCTACGCGGCCTGATCTAATCCCAGCAGATCGAATTAATATAGTTTGTCGTTAATCATTATTGTAAGCTGCGAATACGGAATTAGACATTGATTACAGCAAGGGTGAATGGTTAAGGCGACTTTATTAGCCCCGTAGATTTACTGCTGAATACATTTTTTAAATAATTTATTTTGTTTAAAGGATTAAAATCGTAATAAATTGCAGTGTTATTTACACGAAAAATTCATTACAATCCTTAGAAATTGGACGTATTTTTTGGACAGACAATGTTATTAATAGTATATAAAAAATATATAGGTATCTTAAAAACATAATTTGTTCCTTGATTTATATTTCAGGCCTTCAAACATCAGGTCTGCGTGTTTGTCGGCCACAATTTTCGCCAGCCTTATATCGTACTTGATGACTAAAGACGTAGGGCAATACCAAAGAATGATGTGAGGATTGTAATCACGTACCCACCTTATACTTGCCGAATACTGGCATTTCAACTGTTTACTGTCATTGTTTATTAGTGACCGGCACTGAATAATGATCAGTTTGTGTTATAACTAATTAACATTATCATATGAATAATAAGAATAATTGTTGATTGAACGACAAAAATTAAAAATTGCTCTACTACAATTATAATTAACGATCTTCAGTGTCAGCTTTAAAAATACTTTAAAAACATTAAATATAAACATTGTGGCTGGCACTTCCACGAGGCACCAGCAATATTTCCCCATTACGTTTTCATTCCCACAATATTATGTGGAATTGAATACCCTCCCTAATGACATTGTCGAACCAATCCCTCCCTGGAGACCGTCTAACTCTGTTTGATACCCTTCCACTGATCGCCCGCGTAATTACATTACTTCTGTTGTTGGTTAGCTCTGTGTGAATGACACCATCATCACATATGTATATAACTAGTGGATACTTCCGTTGTTATTCGCATACCTTTTTACTAAATACAGATTAATGCTCTGTTGCAACTGTATACATTGTTGTTTTGGAATTCTGTAAAACAAGTTATTGTAGCAGTAGTTGTTCGCGAAAATCTATTGATAATATTATAACCCTTTTGTACAATATTGACTCTTTACCTTGTAACGTGTACTTACATATCTTTAATTAGAAAACCCAATAACACTGCCCGACACGGGGATCGTATCCAAATTTTAGACATTGGATGATAACTAAAAAATGCGAAGACAGACAGCAATGATAAATAATACAAAATAACAATAATACGTGATATGAATAAGATGGCTTAAAAATATTTTTTGAAGAAAAGTTGCCATTTATGAATCCCGACTTCCTGGATTAGTTCTTGCAAGTACTTTAAAGATTTGTTGAACCTTTGCCTTATTTCTTTTTTAGTCATCTGTCTACATTGCTAGGCATTAAATGTATGAAGTCAAGAAGTGAACTTTTAGACTAACTTTACATTTTAAATTTACAAATTTACGTATCATTTATTAAAAATTTAAGTCTGTGTTGCTAATTTAGAAGATTACGAGTATATTTAAAGGCTACTTACAATGATAACCGAAATACTT
>DWEJ01002459.1:0-11445 GCA_018245835.1 Mysoria sejanus stolli | reverse complement strand
TATAATAAATGATAAGTTTTACATAAGTTAACAAAATATATATAATCATGGAATTTATTTATTAATACTATATACATATTAAGAAAACATTCGTGAAAGCGTACTACAAACTTCTGTGTACTATTTCGAAAAATATGGACGAGTTGGTAACAAAACTTTTCACAAGTGCTAGTGCCATATAGTTTAGATTTAAACACTTAATTACTTAATTACTTAGAACTGAGCACAAAACTATTGTAGAGAAAAAGAGCACTCCGAGTTTATGTTGAATACAGTTTATTGATCTGTGTCCATGAAATTTAACATTTATAAACATTTGTAGAAACTGCCTACCGTAACAGTTAATGCAATCTGTGTCAGGCCGGATAAGAATCCAAATAAATCAATTTATATGACTCGTGGTTCCAAGACGGTATATCTTTTGTTTGAGTGACTAGCAACGCCTATTGCTGTACACTAATGTTAAAACTGGATTACTATTTAAAACAGAACAAATACAAATGTAAAATAGATCGTCCCTTTGAATTCATTTCCCTAGCTGCCTCTCAGCCCGGAAAAGGTATGCAATCAAATCGTAATAAAGCATTGAGAGCCAGGCGATGTGAACATATTAAAAAATTTATTCCGTTAATGGGTCATCTAATATTCCGCTCGCTCGAGGACAAAACCCCTTAAAAATAAATTTCAGCTCACGAACGAACGGACGGAACAACCGTTCATTTTGTAATTATTTTCGGGCTTTATCACACCCGAATACTCTCTTAATTACACACCCATTTTTAAAATCTCCATTATAATTTTTATTTATGGCCGCGACGCACCAAATGAACGCGTCGCATCCCGCTCCCTATATACATATATCTCCTTTAGCCTCTGTAGCCTGTGTGTATGTGTGTGTGTGTGTGTGTGTGTGGATTGCCACAAGAATATTCACACATAAGTGTTATGCTCGACAATAACCTAGCAAATTATGTAGCTTTGCTGAAGTATCATATTCCAAGAGCGTTTGTGAGAAATGCTACTGAGTTAACTATACACTTCTTAACGGGTTTCGGGCCACAACATTATTACATTAACCTTAATATTTTGTCATTACACTTTGCTCTCTTGTGCTCTCTGCCTTACCCTTAAGGGACCTGACGTGGAGGTATGTATGTGTCTTAAAAGGCTGCCCTAGAATAATCATAACGTCCGGTCTTTTTTGAGACAGCAATGCATTTCTTCGCTTTGTAGTAAAAACAACTTTGTAGTAAAATGACTGCCTTGTTAGTCGTGTTGGTTGCAAGTGCGACTGCCGATCGGGAGGTCCCGGGTTCGATTCCCGGGTCGAACAGTACAAAAGAATTTTTCTAATTTAGAAATTTTCTAGAAAATTTTCTTGAAAATCTAAATTAAAATACTAGTAGTTTTCGGAGTCTGGATATGTGCCCGATGCATGGCAATAGGCTCACCACCTATTACATACTGGGACGTAAACGTAAGCGGTGAGTCGTGGGAATGTTCTGCATTCCTCTGCCTACCTCTTCGGGGATTACAGGCGTGAAGTTACGTTGTAGTAAAAACGATACAAATGTATGTAATATTCAAAACTCAAAGGAAATGAATAAACGTCGAGCCCGGCGAGTCCTAGTCCAAGATTAATGGCCTCGTACACGAAGGAAGTTGGTTATTGGTAGATAACGCTGATATCTTATTTATTGGTTGAATGTTGTTATTTCGCCTGCCCAAGGTTTAGTGTTTCAGTTTGGAAATTCGTATCAAAACAACGTTATGAATAAATAATTATTGTCGGTCCGGGGTTTACTTTGGCTCGTCCGCTCTGCTGATTATATTTGAAAACAAACGTAGCCAAGATAAACATCTTGTAAAGTTGCGCTCCACAGTAAAGACTTAGGTAGACAGAAATATTCCATCTTTGTACGTTAAGATCTAATTGTAAAATTGTATTAAATTTTAATTGCTGTAACGGTGAATAAACCATCGTAAAAACGTGACATCACGCCTACAATCCTCGAAGAGGTAGGCAGATAAGTGTAGTACACTCACACACACACACACCTTAATGTTCTTCATAATATAGTATAAAGCCAGTTAAGTCTACTAACCTGCACTTGGACAGCGCGTTAGATAAGGCTTTAATTCTTTTTATTCTAAGAGGCATCTGCGTCGACCAATGAAAATACAAAAGGGTCGATAATGGTTATGATAATGTTAATCCTCGGAGTTAACTGGCCCTTCAAGGTGCATCGTTGGGTCACTAACGGCCTTTACGCACATATGAACATATATTACCGCGTTTATTTTCTACGATTTTACAAACTGTTATATTTGAGTTGAAAAATCTGTTATATTTGAGTGGTAATGACGAAATAGTCCTGGGTTCAGTTTCTGAGTACGCCGAAGTATTGTACCTAAGTTACATTGCTCAGCGGGAAGACTAGTCGTGGGTGTATAGCAATAAGCTCAGCCAATTCCATGGTGGCAAGTATAATATAACTGGTTGATCGTTGGACTGTATTGCACTTTTATAGCTACCCCTTCGGCATACCGCGTGATGTTATGTTACGGCTTATTTACTATGGTACACCAGCAATACAGCAGACGGTCTGATCCCGTGTGTGGTCACTCGTCACGTGCTGCGCCGCTCAAACCCGTGGGCCGCTAACGGTCATGTCGACGACCTTTTTATTTTTATTGCAAACTATTATTACTCCAAAGATTGACACAGGGTTGCCAAAAATTTCAGCTGTGAAACACTGATACATTGAAGATAAAAGGTTATATTAATAATCATTGGTCGTGTTGGTTGCAAGTGCGAATACCGATCGAGAGGTCCCGAGTGCGATTCCCGGGTCGAACAGTACAAAATTTTCTAATATAGATTTTCTAGTAGTGGTTCGGAGTCTGGACATGTGCCCGATGCATGGCAATAGGCTCACCACCTATTGCATAGTGGGACGTGAACGTAACGGGTGAAGAGTGGGAGTGGTCTGCATTCCTCTGCCTACCTCTTCGGGGATTTCAGGCGTGAAGTTACATATTAACGCACAATTAATTTTATAAAATTCTTGACGTTCCAACCCTAGCAATATCGAGAAGCGGTCGCGGTATGTAGAGCTGACGGATTTAGTACGTCGGTGCGTGTGCCTGAATGTTTGCTACATTATTCAGTTTTTTCTACTAATTATATTTAATTGTAGCGACGGCGAGTGATTGCGATTAGCCGATTGCGCAGTTATCGTTGCTCGCAGACTTGGTGATACGAGTAGGTGTTTAAAGGATTTATCTGAATCCATTATTAACGTACTTTGTGTAAGTTTAGCCTAATAAAATTATTATTATTAGCCATCTCGGTCTACTATCAGATAATGGTATATCATTGGCGATCATTGGCGATACGGACTGGGGACTGCAGGCGATAGCAGAAACAGAACAAATAGTGGTAATCATCCCGCAAATAATTGTTCTCGGCCAGACTCGATCCTATATACCTCAGTTTAGCAATCACGATTCAATAACCATTCAACGAACTATACACTCTGTGATAAATTAGTCCGGCTAATTCAAAATAAAGGTAAGCAGGCTTATATATTTTAAGTATCGTTGGCCAATTCTGTCACATATTTCAGTTTAAAGAGTAAACAAAATGTGAAAATGTTGATGAATCCGAATGACTTGACGGTCCAACATTCAATTATTTTGCCGAAATAGGTCAGATACTGATCGATGGGCAATTTAGAAGTATGTATAGTTGCTGTCATATGTGTGAATAATGATGAACTGGTCTGTAAGGATAGGGCCATATTTGGCGTTCCATGCTCTCTGCTTTCGCCGCAAGAGACTTCACGAAACAATATAACAATAACAAAAAATATGATTAAAATGTGTTAGAAAACTTGAAATCTTAGAAAAATATTAAGCAACTCTCGTCAAAATCGGAACGCTACATTTTACATAACCGCGCGACACTACCGTCTCATATCTGCCACTTTCAAGCCCTTCCAATCTAATCACGGTGCGTCCAAACATACGCCGACATAAATCAATTCCCACGCAAAATTAATGAAGAAAGAAAATAAAAAACTGAATGAAATATTAGACCTTCTCATATAGTTTAGTGGTGGCAATAAATAACACGAGAAAAACAGGAAGTAGTGCCAGTGAGAATGGCGATTCTCACAGAATAGATTTTTAATGGAAATCGCTCAGCTCGTGAAAAAACTGGTGGCCGTAAATTTTCTTATGTGGATTTTTAGCACTGTTCTTGATCAATTTGGCCGCAGGTCTTTGTGCTGATTAGTTATAGAAACGAAACTCGACCCTTGAGTAGATCTCATCTAATGTAACAATTGTCACACTAATGATCCTGTCTGTTCATACAGTAGTCAGTGAGTGGGCAGCCGGAGCGAGCGGAATTAGTAAGCTTGATTCCCACCAAGCACGAGTATTTTGTTCTGTTAAAATTATCTGTAAAAGTATGTATTTAGAAATTTTTTTTAAGTTTAACAGCTTTTTCAGTATCTTACCATACTTCTAATTTTATAGGTAGAACGTGAAATGTTACGACGATAATCTGAGATCGAAAGGGCGTATGTGCATTACGTTAAGATATTGTTATTATCATTACTATTATAGAGCACTCGTCGTATTTTCTTCAGTATGCAAATTCAACTTTATTTGAAAAACAAATGCATTGCATTACTGGACATTCACTGCCCTTTAAAATCAAATATGTAAATAGAATTATGTATAATTAAACAATTTAACCCAATCGTTACATTTTCTCGAAGCAATATAAATCTATCAACACATGTATAAGACAGAAAAAAATACAATTACCAACCCTATTATAAACGTTAACCATTTCTATACATTATACAATCTATGAACATCTACGCGTCTAATAATACAGCGGCGCCGGATATTACCCGAGATCGGACAAACACGAAATCACTCGATTTTGAAAATGTAATCATTCTTATATTAAATTAAATCTAATAATGTAATTTATTACTCACGCCCCGCCTATGTATGTTTATAATAATATCTTTAACTTACATAACATAATAAAACCTCTTTCACTTTTATATAACACATTTCCATGGAAATTTCTATATGTTTTTATTCTTTCATCCTCTGGAAAACAGCCGGAATAAATGAAACATATATGCAAAATCTATAGCACTGATGTAGAAAACTATCCTCCGCTTCGCCTTGCCAAGAAAATTGTGATGATAACAAGAAAATTGGCAATAACTTTCCATGGTCCACACTGATCAGGGCCACACTTGGCTACTGTAAACGGTCCACACTTGGCTATTATAAATGGATTAATCTTAAATATTTTCTAACTATTTCGCTCTTCGTTCTTTCAGTTTTTCCGCAATAACATTGTCATTTTTAATACAATTGTGCCAGAAATTCTTAAGCTTCTGAGCGAGGTGCGCGGCGACCGGCCGGCGTTGACCGCAGCGCGCGTCACGCGCCCCGCGGCCAGCGCCGGCCACGGTCCCCTGTACGTGACCGCGTTGCATCACACGCTTCCCCGTTCGCCCAACTCTTACACATTCAGTGAAATTAGCAACACTTGATAAACATTTTAAATGAATTCTATAACAAATATACGTATGCACCTTATATATGCAATCCACTTCCGGTACGAATTTTTTACATAGATTCAATTACATTTGATAACTGCATACTGTAAGAATAAGCTGACTTTTGCCAAACCGTTGAAAAGAAAACAGGCCGCCGTCACGTTCTAGGACCTTAGAATAGCTAAGAATATTTACAAAATACAGTACTTATTAAAACTAGTGGACACAAATAAACATTTCGCTAAAGCCAATTGAAATTATCTGCTACGAATTTCACATGTCTTCCACGTTTCCTTAACGCGTGTCCAAGTGGGGCGGGAGATAATTCGGGTGATAATGTATGTGCGTGGGCGTACGATCGACCTACTTGCAACTCTGGACAAAATCAGAGCAAAGAGTAAGGGCATAGAATAATGCTACGATAGACACTACACCGTGGTTTTATTATTATTATTACATTCTTGCGGTACGTCCCTTAATTGGCAAGCGGGATCTCAGGATCGAACGCCAAATATATTTAATCTTACAGAACTGAAGGGCTTTTATTTTCATACGAAATATATGCAAAGCGTAAAAAGCTGTATTATTATTTAAGCTTTAAGTTATTACAGAAGTGTACTGCAAAATGTAAACAATACGTACCTTATTTAATTATAAATAATCCAAATAGAAGACTTGAAAATTATGATACCATTTAATATATGTACATATAAGAATAGTTATCCGCTGGCTGATCGCGACATTAAGCAGAGTACTCATGCGCGGCTAAAGGTCCCAGCATTGATAGTCCAGTAACACAATATATAAACAAAATCCAAATTATACCATTTTAGATCAATAAAATATATTTATCAAAGTTACAGGGACACGAGTGCAACCTGCGTACCATACAAAGAATTAACTTATTTGTTAAGTTGACGAACAAATATACGTTTGACCATTGAAAAGAACTTCCTGACCATGTACCACAGTACTTTTCTGGTAAGTCTCTTGCATGTGGAATGTAATGAGTCGTTTGGTGCCAAGTACATAGAACAACTTTAATTATTCATTATTGTTACGCCTACAGCTGCCTACAACTGCCTACAACTGTCTACAACTCCCCTACTCTATACTACACTGTACACTCTATCGCGTCTAGTACGCACGTAAAGCAATAAACGTAAATAATTTAACAACGACTCGTCTAAGAATTCGTGTCCTAGAATTTTAATAATAAAACCTAATTTACACCGCGCCCAGAACCGGTCGTTACGCGTAAAATTGTACAACTCGGGAGTTATTGATAGCACTCATCATATTTTCGGGATCAAGGAAATGTATTGATAACTAAGTGGGCGATCTAGATTTTTATAAAATTATTTTTTTAACTGGTATTTTTAAAATGTAGTTCGTACTAAAAGTAGTTGAACACATATATTTTTAATTTCTTCCGATTTAGCTGCACAGGACTTACATATTAAATATACGCTTTACGTAAGACAAAAATTGAATTTTAGAAAAAAATCATAAAATCATCACACATCTATATCTTAAAGAACGTAACTTCACGGCTGTAATCTCCTAGGAGGTAAGCAATGGAGTGCAGTACACCCTCACTATTAACCGGTTACGTTTAGGTCCTACAATAGAATACGTGGTGAGTATATTGTCATACACTGGGCACAAACCCAGTTTTCGCGTCATTACTAGAAATTTGTCAAGTTACAGAAACCCAATAGTATCCGACCAAGGGATCGAACCCAGAATCAATCAACAGTCGTAAATAAGGTGTGTTTTCATTATTTTAATCTAAAATCTAGATATCAATAGTTATACAGTTAGCAATATTTTAAAACCGTCCATTGTAAACGTACCTGTATACATTTTAGAAACACTACTAAATAACAAAATACGGCAAAAGTAATAATCTCTTAAAAGCAGTTGATTAATACAAAATTTTATAATCGGAGGAATTTTTAGGAGAAATCATGAAATGAGTTGAAGAAAATGTCACAGATGTCGTAAACTTTAAAACTTCCTGATTTTACAAAAGTTTTTAATAACCTTTAGCTCCGTTTTCTCTTTTGTTTCAATGGTTCCGTATAATAAGTCTTTCAGTTAGTAGTTAATAAATAAATTTTATTAATCGCATATGGATTCATAAAACGATACTCTTTATTGTTAACTAATTGTTAACGTTTATTTTAACATTATTTTCACACATGCTCTTGTCTACACAAATGTCGGCTGGCGAACTTCTCTGCAAGAACGCTTACGATCTTTCGCTACGACAAGACCATCCAGCTTCTTGATAAAAAAATGATACATTCACTTACAACATGTAATACGACGTACACGTGATTTTTGTACACAAATATATGAAATTTTATACATAAATATTTCTTGTCCTCAACAACAAATGTTTTCCAACTGACCGACAACAACTATACCGAAGATGTGAACAAACGAAATACACAAAGTATATACATACATACATATCTTTATATATTTTCCGAATATAACCTGTCAAACATTACCAATATCAATTGTTTAGCGTACGCTCGAAGCTAGTAAATTCTTAGCAATATTTTTCCAAGAGCGGTTTATTCGAAAACAACCAAGAAAAGTATTACCTGAAATAATAATTATATTTTCTATAATAGAACACCCAGTGCACGCCTGCACCGGGTAAACTATAAAATAACTTTGACAAACCATAAACATAAACCGGTCAATTACGATTGTATATACTTCTCTGGCCGGCCACTTCGAAGAAAGCAAAGTGTGACAATATGGGTTATTCCCTGTACAGTCTACACATATAGCGACGTGTGTAGACTCTGTGTAGAGTGAATAACCCATAAATTTGAAATTATGATTAGACATTAACATGCCTTCAAACAGTACATATTCTGAACGTCTGCCTTCATACATTAATGACTATTCATCGCACTATCTGTGATAAAGGTTTTTGCTACTCTACCGAGGGACTCTACCAGGCACTCCACCAGCACAAGAGGCGAGGTCGTTTTATTTTTATTTGTTCCCGTCAGGCGGATTAAATGTAGGAGGAAGTGATTTTGCTTAGCATATTTCACTAATTAAAGACACGCCAAAGATTTTCCTTCGCATTTACTTGGGGTGAACTGCCCCTTGCTAAAGTAGAGTTTACACTGAATGCTAATAAAATGCCGCACTTTTGTTTTATTATTATTATTATTATAGCGTCAAGTCTTACGCGTCTTTATTGTTTCGCAAGATATAATATCTCATTCACAGAGTTTATAATTTAAAATTTAAAGTTTACAACACAAAATCAAGCGCTTTCTGTGAAGTAAGAGTTACTGTTATTATTATAACATCATCTCATGTCTGTTACGGGTAACGGAGAGATTATCGACTGCTTATTCGACTGCTAGTTTTAGACCTGACGTACAACATTTAGCATTTAGCACTGTTCTCGCACCCGTACGTGGGTTTCGGAAAGTTCTGTCTGTTCCATCAGGTTACATCTGACCTATTAGAAAGAGACCAATTACGTAAATTAATTACATATGGATAGTATGTATTAATTTAATCTCGACGTAAGCACTATTAAACATACAATTTTAATTAACAATCTGATTAAATGTTACTTAAATATCTTTGTCGTGATTTTGTCTTGTTGTGTGCGTGTGCGTGTGCGTGTGTTTCTAACAAATTGTGTACGTGAACAAAATCTTGTAACTAAGCTGCCTTCCAAGGTAGGAGCAAGATATTTAAGTAATTTGTAATCAAAATTTTATTGAAAAGAGAAATGAAATGCATGTATGAAAAGAGTTATGAAGGAGGTGGAGGAGGCGCGGCAGGTCTGTAAGGATAGTGATATTTGGCACTCTGTGCTCTCTGCCTACCCCGTGAGGGACCCGGCGTGAAGATATGTATGTATGTAAAATTTTATTGAAATATGAATACAAATGTCTGTGCATAAATTTAAAAAGTATTTTGTTGTAAAAATGTTGTAGCTAAGCTGACTCGAAAGTTAAAAAACAAGTTGGACATCAAAACTTTATCAACGTTTTATGACTTTTATATTCAAGACTGTGATTTTTATTTAAATACTCGACCGGATGTTCCCATGAGTATTAAAACGTTGAATTTTCGAAATTAATACAATACCTATTTACACCGACTGTCAAGGAAGCCGAGTTGAGTTGGTTTATTTCGTTAGGTACGGATTGTTTTCGATAACAATAAACTGCAAGCGTGTTGAATATTGTTACCACGAAAATAGTATCGTATTATAAGCTACAGTGCAAAACATACAAATACGATGTAATGTAACATATCAAAAATAACAGCATAGTGTTATGAAAATTAACCATATTTTTGTAACTTACGGTTGACCTAAAAAGACGAATCGTAAAGTCAAAAAACTTGGTAAACGGTGAAGATGATATGAAACAAACTTTACAATTTAGATTCCACATATAAATAATCTTGGTCAATTAAAAAAGTATATTCTAGTTCCTAATTTTTCGATACACGTAATCATGACACGGAACCAATTAATTGCTCTAAATTACGTCAATTACTAATTTATTCTAATTAATTCATATGTAATTCATACAAATCAAGTAATAAAAACACCTGAGGTAGTACATAAAATAATATATTATTAAATGATTACATCAACTCGCAAAAATATAGAACACGAATCGAGGAAGGAGATAACATCTGAAGTTATAATTTTTATTAAAACGTGATTCAAAACCGCCGGTAGCAAACATTAGGAACAAAAGGCAGTGTGTATGTAGCGGGCTGTGCACATATTATGTTTGTGTGCCGTGACGTAAGCCTCAGATATAACAAGTAGCCCTTAAAAACAAACAACTTTGAGGTCAGCAAACACGCTACAGCCATGTTGCGATACCAAAGAAGCCTTGAGTCGTACTTTATTGGACTCCTGAGTACCATTAAAAGGGCCAACAATAAACATTTAAAACGTATGGTTAATTTAATTAATGTTGTAATAAAATTTTTAATTAATCACGATTTAATGTAAAGGGTTTTGCAGAAGGGTTAGATTGTGTGAAAGTATTATGTTCAGAAAGCCATGTGACATTTTGATCTAAGAGAATTAAAAGATTATGTTAATCGTACGTACACACTATAACACCATATTTTAAATGCAGCCGTACGTAGGCTTCCACTGAGAAAGAACCATCGCCTCATCAACGTTTGCTACTATGCAGCATTACATAGCTGTCGTAGCAGCAACTGGCGTTGGTAGTAGCCAGGTGGGAGCAATAAGTCCTGTTATGGAACTTTCACAGCATAAACAATAAACCTTTTGCAACAGAAATGTATGCAGCCAACAAACTAAAAAGCTGTCAGTTTAAAAGCTTGGCATACATCCTGAAATTTATTAATAGCTGCCGCATATTTGCGGTGAAAACAATGAGCCCGCATCTGAAGAATAGGTAACGAACTAAATAGTATATAATGACCATGATGTATTTTCGTATAAATATTTTGGACCCCATGTGTGTAATAAATTCACTAAAAAATAGCATCGGCCGTGAGGTATCAATAAAAAATGTAAAGTGTTAGGAAGGTCATCTATTCACGCGCCGAGCAAATGGTAAGTGTAACACGCCATACTCTCCCTTAAATACATATCAGCGTATTTCACGGGACGATGGCACACCGTAAGGAAGCAGGAATTCAATGATTCGTTAAATTTTTTGACAATTTTGAAAACATCAAAAAAGAACATTTTGATTTAACAATTAAGACATAATTATAGCTAATTTTTTTTATCTTCACGCCTGTAATCCCCGAAGAGGTAGGCAGAGGAATGCAGAACACTCCCACGTCTCACCGC
>DWEJ01002458.1:0-11446 GCA_018245835.1 Mysoria sejanus stolli | reverse complement strand
GAGTTATGAATGTGAAGAAGGCGTGGCAGGTCTGTAAGGATAGAGAGATTTGGCACTCCGTGCTCTCTGCCTACCCCGTGAGGGACCTGGTGTGAAGATATGTATGTATGTATGTAAAGAATATTGTAAAAAATAAGATCGTAACATTAGGCCAGCAATTCCCGAAGATGCAGGAAGACCGTAATATACTACCACGTTTCACAAATTACATATTTTTACGTTCTACAACGGAATAGACGGTGACTCTATAGTCATACATCGGACATATACCTACACACGCCGGGCTATTCGACAATCTCAGTTGGAAAGGAGCCTCTGCGAGCGGCGATTATGTCAGTTAAATTACGTACATATACTGATCCGCGCACCCTGGACATTGCGACTAATCCTTTCACTACGATGGCTGATCATTCACGATCAGCTATCGACTCGACGAAGAATAAGAAGTTGGAAAAATCCAATAGTACTTGACCCGGAATTTTAACCTAGGACCTCTACTAGATGGCAGTCGCACTGGAAAATAACACGACCAACGAGGCCGCCACAAATACTGAATTGCGTATTTTTATTATTTTATTCACTAGTTTCTTATATCTAATCTACTACCGGGTTGCAATGCGACCTCAACCCGAAAATACTCTGAAGGACTCACAGAATATGTCCTTTCTACTGTTTTTTAAGTATTACATTTTTGCAATAGTACCTAATAATAATACACAGTTAAGTCAAGTATGTTACTTCACAATTTACAAAGGGACGTGACGGTTTGGTAAGACATAATTTGCTTTCAACGTCGTATATTTTATATACTGTAATACAACAGTGTCCTATGTCTTTTATTGAACTCTTTGATCAGAGTCATCTAAAATATAAATACAAATTCAATTTCTCCGCACTTGTACATATGTAACTGATGTTATAATGCTCGTGTAATATTTTATTAGCTTGTGGATAATTTATTTCATACTAAATGTGTTCGCGGCTTCGCCCGCGTGGTAATCAGTGTGTGACAAAGTTTTTTCTCGTAAATACCGAGGAATTCTAGGATGAAAGGTAGCTTAAATATTTTTCTCCACAGAGAAAAGAAAAAAATAACATACCTAGACAAAAAAGATAAGCAGGCGAGCTAGGGGTGAGAGCCGAAGGGCGCAACGCGGATGCTAGCTCGGCATATCCTACTCAGGTGTACATACTTTATTTACTCTCCCAACTGTATTTATGAACGACCCTATATAAACTTATGACTATGTTTTATTATACCTCTTAAAATAAGCTTACACCTAAAGAATAATATGAAACTAAACGTGCCACGTCGTGTCGTCGTCGACCGACTCTCTTGGTGTAACATTTAAAAGGTCACAGCGCTAGGTGGCGCTAGTAGATTCTTGTTGATTTTGCCACATTCGGTTACCTTCAACAATCATAGTAGTACACGACGTTTTCGTGTACGCTACGCTTTAATTATTTAAGCGTAAAAGCGTAACAGACAGACAGACAGAGTTACTTTCAAATTTATAATATTGAAGTATGGATCATTATAATTAGAGAATGTGTAAATTAACAGAAACTGTGTCAATTAAAATATCAGAATGTTACTTGAATTAATATACAATTATGATACAGTAATATTTATGTTGAATATTAAATTTTGACTGCCTCGTAGGTTGCGTTGGTTTTACTACTACTTTATTTACCTAATTTAGATTTCCTAGTTGTTGTTAGGAGTCTGGAAACGTGCCCGGTGTATGGCATAAGGCTCACCAGCTATTACGGAAACCTAACTGGTGAACGTGGGAGCGTACTACAGTCCTCTGCCTACCTCTTCGGGGATTACAGGGGTGATGTTACTTTTATAACTTAATTTTTAATCAGTATTTTTGGGAAAAATTAAATACGATTTTAACATGATTAAAAATTATATTTTAAAAACAACAAACAAAATGAACTATGACATTATGGATAAAAAAAGTGAACTTTTTAGCCTTATATAGTGAATAAGTGTGCAGAAGACGATCGTGTACTCACCAAGAGTAATATTACTGAATATGTTTGGGAAAGCATGTTTGCGTAAGGTTTATAAATAAAACACAAATAAGAAATTAAACTGTTATGAGTGGTAAAAAAAATGTGGCAATTTAAAACTTAAATTAGTTATACAATTTTTTATGTAATTCGGCACAAGAACGGATCCAGCCTTGGCACCAGGGGGGGGGGGGTCACATTTTAGATATGTTCATTCCCCGATAATGTTTGCCGTCAAATATTATATTATAGTTATTATTGTATTAGTCAAGAACTGTATTAAAATAATTAAATATTGAAAGTACTTAAATACAAATTATACTGTGATAAAAATTTATAAAAACATGTTTAAGTATCTTAATTAGTTGTTTATCTAGGTCTTGGACCCAGCCTAGGGGGGGTCATGACCCCCATGACACCCTCCTGGATCCGCACTTGATATTAAAAGTGAGTTAATGACACAATGTTTCATTGTGTTAGTGAGATAGAACATGAATAAATTGTATAATGTTTATTAAATTCATGATAAATTGTACGCGTATTGTAGACGAAATTGTCTTATTATATTTTCTATAAATTCATGAAAGCGTGAAAATTGTGTTTCTATTCAGAACATTAAATACGATTTCCTTTGAGAGCCACAGCGGTAGAACATTTCGGGGATAAGCACAGATTTCCTTTACATTCGGTTGATCATACTAGGATTTTCGGGCTACTTACCGCAATGAATTTTACCTTTCTACGAATAATGTTGATATTTATGTTTTATTATTAACATTTCAGAAGCAATTAGCGTTTATAAATGTGAAATGTATAGAGAAGAATGATTTAATACGTTTGTGTCGCAATATTGGTCTACAATAGTGTTCAAAATTATATACGACAATAAAAGTATTGTAGAAATCGATATCTGGATACACCTTTCCAACTCTTTCTTCCACTCTAACACAACTCAGCAGTACTTATTGAACTATACAAGGCTACAATATGGGCAAAATCACTTAAAAATTTAAATATAATATGACACTTATTAAACATATTAGAAATATAAACAAAGAACGACAATAATATGTATAGTAAAAGTGTATAGCAATAGACTCATCACCGCTTCCATAATGGAACGTCAACATAACGGTTAAGACGTGGGAGTGTACCACGCTCCTCTGCCTACCTCTTCGATTATTACAGGTGTGTTAAGTTATTATAATCCTTTTACGACTTATGCCTAACAGGGTTAAAGTAACATGTGTCGTGGTAAATTATTTATAATCTCGTAAAAGTAATAGTGTTCCTGTTGAAAGATACATAGCTATAAATCTGATTCCCTTTGAGGTCCATTGGAGCGGTACAGCGTTAAACGAATAGGCACTGATTCACTTACATTCGACGAATTTTATTGTTGGCTCTACATCGTTTAGCGGGCTATATACTATTTTATGACAGCAGAGCTAAAATGTCTATGTTGGTGCGAGTTATTGACGCGAAATATGTAGGTACGTAGGTACATTGCATTGATTTGTTATTAACAAAGTCAATATATTCAAATGAGAAATTAATATTTTATTTTTGAAAAAATTTCTGGTGTTTTCGCGGTTTATCGTAACTAGATAGTTATTTCACAATTTTTGAATAATTATCCTAATTCGAATTATGCGAGCTATAACTTGAAAGGACCTTATTGTAAATCAATATATAATCGACTGCGAGATAATAGGATCTCAGAATATGAAACGTTGATAATTAGTAAAGAACGTCACTTTAAATATCGGACCTAATTGCTAGAAGTATTTTTAAACAAAATGCTCCTATTTAATTCCATAATACATTAAATATATGACATTCATGGAAAATTAAAATTAATAACAATTTATTACATTAATTTCTGCGCTCTAAATCCTTTTCAATTTTTTAAGTTTTATTTTTGCTGCAACCAGGTTGCCATGAAAATAAGTATTGTGAAAAAACACGAGATGTAACTTTAAAACTCACCATTTATCAATGTACGATGTATTTGATGTCACATTCTGTACTTAGTTTTTAACACCAGCTTACAAGTTATGGTTTCTATACGAGCCAAACTACAGTTCAGCTACGTTGCTATCATTGCAATAAAATTTTAATATTCCGATTAACATTACTTAGATATTGATAAAATATTGCACTGAAATAATTTAAACAAAATAAAGGTTGCTTAATAATGAATGATAATAGTTTAATGGTTTCTCTTAGCCTTAAAATACACGTATTACATGAGAAGTTTGTAACGTAGCGGTGTCCCGGACGTACGAGTAGCGCTTGCCGCTACGACTGCTACGCGCGGACTGAAGACGAAACGCTACGACAAATACGCCCACGCGTACCGTGAGAAGGCGCGTTTGTTAATAAGTAGTAAGTAGCGTTTGTTGTTAGAATACTTGGAATAACAATTAAAGTTTAATTGGACTTTTCTAAAAAAGGTAAATTGTTGTATGTGTATTATATGTACTGTCTAGTAAGTTGGTTAAATTATGCTCTAGCTTAAGTTATGTGTGTTTATATGGATATAGCCCGATCAGTTTCGGACTTCTCCGGGTTATTCTACCTCGCGGACTACAGTAAGGTCGCAGTATTATATTTTCACTGAATTAATTTTTATACAGAAGGCTAGCCGCCCATATATACCTGACTGTTTAAGCTGTTTACTTACTAACTACTGTTTAAAAAAAAATAAGAAGCTCGCCATGACTCGAGGACAAATCAAATAAATCTTGTCATAAATTAATAAAGGCTACGAAGTAACTCATACTTCTTGTTATCAAAACAAAATTTTGTACATAACATGAACATTGAAATATTTTGTTACGGGTGATGTTTTAGGTTTCATTGGTTCATTGTTTGTGGGGCACTAATGAAAACCTTTACCCGTAAATTCATTATGAATGCTACCATTGCGATCCTATCCTAATGATCACGAGATAATATAGTGCTTTGTAATTGAGTAAAATTTTTGTATCGCATTATTTGGTTCATACATATCTAGTATTATGTGTTTGTATATACATAGTATCAGATTTAACGAGTTGCATATACTCGTTAAATCTGATACTATATACAAACTATACGTAACTTATTGTAGAAATAATTACTACCGATTAAGATTGCAAGCGACTTCTAAAATTAAGCAGCACATAGCGCGGTCAACCATTGAATAGGTGACTGTTATTGTCAAATTTGTACATGTTTTCAATTTCTTCAAGTACATGTTAAATAGCTTATACCGATTGTTATGATTAAGTTAAAATCATCATCGTCAGTCTCCTGAGTTCCCCTGCTGGACGTAAGCCTCCCAAAATCGGCGCGCGCCACTCAATCCGGTCCTGGGCCATCCGAATCCAGCAGCTTCCCGGTGTCTTCTTCAGGTCGTTAAAATATTTATCTTTAAATATTGTATGAGGTTGTCAAGGCGGATTATTAATGTTCTAGGCTAGGTCTATTAGTCGGTGGAAACGGTAACAGGACTGCAAGAATGAGGGCAATTAGTGATAGCATCTTCTTTTCTAGCCTTATGTCCAGTGTATTAAAATACACGTTTTGTAGTATGAAAGTACTGACAAACAATATCCTACAGTTTGAAACAATATTCTGTGTAAGCTATAATTCTATTACAGTGAGATCCCAAGACTCCCATTCTTCACGAATTTTTAAAGTAACGAAATTTATAATATAGATAGTCCTGGTATATTACCGTCTGGGACTATCGGATCTTGGCGTATACAATTTTGTAGTAATCCCTCTATATATTTCCACGTGAAGCCAATACGATAGTAGATTAAACTAAAATGTTTTTAATACCGTCACTTCTCCTGACTATAAACAGTCCTTTGTAAACATTTTTTCACTTACAGTTAATGTATACAATACGAACCTTTTTCGTTTTTGTTTTATGTACATTTCATAGATAACACTGTTAGGCATACATGCGAAAAATAAACATGAAGTTAGAAATAACATTGAGATAACAAGAAACTATATAAATTTAAAGCAAATAGTTTTAAAAAATATTCCATACTCGTACGAAGTAATGGAAATAAATGATGAGTAGGTACGTATAAATTTTCTGTAAGACGTGTGAAGTCTGTCAAAGCGCATTTGCGCAGCATGGCGGACAATGGCCTTAACGAAGCCCCAACAGTGAAAAGAAACGGTCGCAAAAAAAACTCTTAAATTATATCTAGTTTTATAATTATTGATGAAACGTGGGAGTGTATTACTTTCTTCTGCGTAACGTTTCGGGGATTAAAGCTTTTTTAGGGATTACAGAAATTACTTATTAATTAATACGTTTATTTTATTTAATTAAAATATTCATTTTTTTTATACATGATGTCAATGTCGAATAGTCTGTGGCTTAATCGTAGCACAGAGCAGTTATTTCGAGATGAATACTCATTGACACAAGAATTTTAATAACATCTACACTTAATTTAATGAACGATGGTCAAATTTAGACCACTGCACGACCATCATTCTTATGATATTCAAAATATGATAAGCGGTTTGTTGTTAACGAAACATTTTTTAAACACGATGAAACATTTTTCTCATTTTTATACACGATGTCAATCTACAAGGTTCCGGCGTCACAAAGAACTGTGAGAGTCATTTCCGTTTTCACTAAGAAAAAGCGTCATAGTGTTGATTACAATTTGCTTTTTTATGTTTTTTTTTATTACTTAAACATACATTCTTTTCGTCTCGCAACGGTGTTAAATAATTAGTATTTTTGTATTATGCTGTATACAGCCACCTGCGTAAGCCTTAATGTTGATGATAATGCTCCATAACGCGTAGCAACCACTCAGCCATATCGGCCGAGTGGTTGCTACGCTGAGCCATATCGTACTATAGTAAGAATTTAACAAGAAATACATTTTTTCTTTTTTACCAGAAAATTATTTTTGTAATTTTTCGGTGGAATAGAATGGATGATGCTTATGTGGAATGTACAAGGCTTAGTCACTGAACTACTTCATTTTAGTTTAAAAATGCACAAGTTACAATTTTAAATAATTTGAATTAATCAATCAAAGTACTTATATAATGATAATATATTCATAATATTCATTTTGAATAAAGATTCATTTTGAATAACATTATTTCTATTCCTTGGCGTCAGATAGCACCACGAGGCTAGCAAAATATGTTATTCCTTTTTTTTATCCCGCTGTTCTCCTTTTAACAGTAGACGTTTTATAACTTTTTTATGTAACGATACTATCATTATAATAAAATATTAAGTTTATTTAACGTTGCAGATAAAGGAAAGTGTCCGTAATTTAGTTGGCGCCGTTTATTAAAAATTATAATACAAAGTTAAGCAACCTTGGATGTATTCAGTAATCTTTATAGAAAATCATTAAAAATAAATGTTTTTAACGTTAAGCTCAATAACTTATTATTTAACATATTTACTATTATAATTATTATCATCCTATTACACCGCGTTCCTTATGAGATGGTCAGAATGTCGAGTATCACATATCTCTGTCTTTTCAATATTAATCTGCTTTTTCCACATTTCCTACATTTTTCATAAGTGCAATTAAACGATTTCAATTACTTCCGTTAGTATCGGTGCGTTGTTCTAAGCGTAACGTTAAGAAATAATTGAATAAACAATTCATATTAAAGAATATCTTTACTAGATGATGCTAATTCAGACTTTTATAGAGAAATATACTCGTATTAACTCAATGTTGAAAAAACACAGCGAAAATAAAACAATATACTTCCTTACGAAATGTAACTGGACTGATTTTAAGCGATACAAATGAACCATCACGGCTCACGTTCGAAACAATGTACGGATAATTAATTGACAAATACAACCAGATTTTAAAATAGTAAATTGGTTTTATTGATTTTGAAATAAAAGCTGTTATTAATTTTGATGGGACCTTTGGATCGAAATTGTCAGCCAGTGCCTTTTTATTCGTGTGTGAAAAAGTTACTTCAATTAAATGTTAAGAATAGGTAATATAAATATATCAATATTTTTAGGCACAACTCACGCTTACAGACACGATTTAGGGTTAATTACCGAAAGGAGGACTTTTATTGACTATTTTTTCCTTACATTATTTCATTGCCTTTTTTTCTATTGGTTGTTTTTATTCTATTTATTCTATAGAAATGTTGTCTTTCATTTTATTCTATTGAAATGTTTCGAAAACAGTTGCCAATACTGTTCCAAATTCATGTTTAATTTGATTTATTGTTAAGGTTAGTGGTAAAAGGGCGAGAGAGTTATTATTATTTGTCTTGCTGTATTACTATAAGTTTTGTTTTACCTTTTGTGAAATTGTTCTACCTTAATGTGTTGAACGTTTGTGGTTGGCCGCTAAATAAATGGTCACTGTTATAATGTTTTTATAATTCTCGATCCGGCCATTGCTGGATTTACCGTTTCATATTGCTGAAGCCTGATGGCAATTTAAAAACTTTCAATAATACTATTACTAACTAAACTAAAACGAGGCATAATTCGGGTATATAGTACAAATTGGTGAACCGGAAGAACTACATATTTCCAGTTTATCTGTAACCAGTATAAGACGATGGTGGCTTGCACTAAAAAAAATTAATTTAACTAATATAACGATACAGATGTTTAGCATTCCGTGTTGTTATCCTACTCTGAAAGGGATATGTATGCAGAATTTTTTTTGACGTATATTCGATTGCACGTAAAATTTACGTTTAAAAATTTGTGTAAACTAATTTATTTTTTCGTCTCGTTTTGTGCCTCGTCTTGTCTGTTTGAATATAAATGAAAGTGGCGACGACCGCTTACGTGTCCTATTACATTTAAACATAAATTATGTTAAAAGGGGCTGAAACAAACTGATATACATGTTCAAGTTTTAAATGAACATTTACTTTTGGTTTACACTTATTATTTAATTTTACATAGAGCGCTGGTTCCTATTCAAATTTTAGGTGTTTGGGTTTTAAGAGTATTTATGTTTATGTTTTTAGAATATTTATTATGATTGTATTTTTAAAATATTCATTTAATGAGAGATCTTCTAAGAGGTGGGCAGAGAAATGTAGTTCACCTCCACGTTTCACCTGTTTCGTTTACGTCCCAGTACGGAACAGAGGGTGGGTCTATTGCCATATATCGGGGATTGCCATCCAGACTCCGCTCATTGTTAGAAAATTTAATTTAGAAAATCTAATAGTGCTTAAAACGGGCTTTGAACCCAAGACCTCTCGTTCGGTAGTCGCCAACCAACCAACTCGACTAACGAGGCAGTCGATGCATCGAGGCAAAACGGAATTTTGTTTAAAAATGGCTTTTCATGAGGAAACTGGTGGCACAATTATTTATGTTTTGGTCTTCCATATTTCGCCAATAATAACGCTAACTTGTGAATGAAGAATGAAGAGGGTTCACTGAAATAGGTCGATTATGTAATCTACTGTTGTATGTCTCCATTTGATGTCCCGTGTCACAGTATTTGGAGCATTGTTAACGCACATACAATATGAATCGGGATTTCAACTGGCTTTATTTCATTATTTATGATTATACGTTGAGTGCGCTGACAGATTTTAAGTTATTTGTAGTGTAATAACGATTCTGTGCTATTGTATTTTTCATGGCTGTTTCAGGGTGGCTGGATTTGGCGGCTTTTTTGTCAATCATCCGCAATTTTATGATGGTAGAACATGTGGACTGCCTCATTGCTTGAGTGGTTGCGAGCGTGAGTGTTGATCGGAGGGTCCTGGCTTCAAATCCCCGGTCAAGTACTGGTGGATCATTTTAATTAGAATTTCTAATTGCAATTCCTATTAGTTTCGCTTAGACAGTTGAAAATGTATAGAAAATTTTATTGTGATGTTGAAGAGTGGAAACTTTTTTCTTTATTTATTTGTTCAAGTAAAATTGTACACAGTTGTACAAATTATTGTCATCCAAACTGTAGGCCAGTTTGTCAGCAGTTAGTAGTAGAAGTTCTCGTGGGCCACGTTCAATTAACTTAAAATCAATACATTTAATTTTAAGTATAGGTAATGTAAATAATTAATTGCTATAATATTACACACATTTGTTCTCCTTAGCGGGATGTTATTTTACGCAACAGTATGTTAAGCTCGCTCGAATAGTTGATATTTTTATTGGAAATTTTATACGTGACGTAGCGGAATGTTGACACATACGAATAAACGCATACTTACTATTTGCGGTGTCACCAACGTTCCTGTGATTCAATTATCGCCCGGCCAACCCTTCTAATTGGTTTAACCTTTGCGATGGAAGTGTGGTGGAGCATATTATTTTACTAACTTGATTTAATTGAAACCTCTTTAGAACATTAACGGAGTTGATTATGCATGAATTAAATTTATGGATGGCTGTCGGTGGTGGCTGTCGGTTCGTGGTTAACCACGTGGTATTGCGAATATGGAATATTCTCGAGGTTTTAATTCTGGTATATCCAATGGTTGCACTTATTGGAACTGTTATGCAGTCACTATCAATGCTTTACGCAAAAATTTCCATGCATTGTAAAGTTAAAAAAAATACGTGTCTCTCGCTTCCATTACATTTATTTGAAGAGAACGCATTTATACTTTTTTATCTTTAAGGTTAGAAAGTGTAGTACAATCTAACGATCTACCTGTTACATTTTACGTTCCGCAATTGGTCGGGCCTATTGCCAAATAGCGGGCATGGATCCAGACTTCGAGACTATTACTAGAAATTTCAACATGGAAAATTTTTATAATCACCAAATTAAGAATGGAACACGGGACCTCTAGATCGCCAATCGCCCTAGCAACCATTCGATCACCGTATTAATAGTTGAACTGGTCTATTGTTATTGTAAAGGTGACGAGATCATTCCCCACGTGGAATTAGAAAGACTATTATATTTACAAATACCGTTCGCTGGATTTGTTATACAAATATGGCTATTCAACGATACTGTTTCTAAGACTAATACCGAACAGAAGTACTAATTAAATTATATACATAGGTATATGAGGAGATAGAAGTTAGTTCTAAGGTGTTAAGAACGTGTCTGCGAATTCTATGTAATAATAATATCATGTGACAATTAGCACAGGACTATCTATTCCCACGATGGCGCGCGTGCCCATTTCTCAGCTAATGCAATAAATATAAGCGTGTTAAAAATAGGTAGTGCCTTCGCTAATGAACCCAAACATCTCACTAACTAACGAAATATTCAAGAGGTGTGGCCGCAATTGTGTATATTCTTTAAATTATATTCGACATTGACAAAATAACACACAAATTTTTTTTAGTTGAAATAATATTTTAGGTGTTATTATGTAATTTCATTCTAGTAGTGGTTCGGAGTCTGGATAAGTGCCCGATAGATGGCGATAGGCTCACCACCTATTCCATAGT
>DWEJ01002457.1:0-11448 GCA_018245835.1 Mysoria sejanus stolli | reverse complement strand
TTTTGTAGTGTTCAACCCGGGAATCGAACCCGGGACCTCCCGATCGGCAGTCGCACTTGCAACCAACACGACCAACGAGGCGGTTGCCTCGTTGGTCGTGTTGGTTGCCTCTAACATCGGCATGAAATAATGCAACCCTATGTATAAATTCTATAAATGCAAGCAAGCATTGCCTCACGTGGCAATGCACTACAATGCGTCGTATTTCTATTGTTTATTCTGTTTTCATGTATATGCATTAAACTTTAAGATTATATTATTATATTAAAAAAATTCTAATAGCATTCCGAATTGGACGTATAAAGTTCGAAGCTCCGCCTCGGTAACCCAGACAACCACATCAGCTCGTGGTGCATCCCGCTGCACAACAGACGAGGGTGGAAAAACTGGCTGATAGCTGGATAGTGTGGACTACCAAGGCACCGCAGAGCTAGATACCCTGGCCGTTGTTTAAGTAACGTGGCTGGTTACACCACCAGCATTTCAGTATCATCATCATAAGTCTGTCTTAGTCCACTGTTGGACATACGCCTCCCCGTGTAGTGAGAGCCACCGGGCCTCTTTAATGATATAGAGATAGTCGCCGTCAATCCAAAAACACAGACATCAAGCTGTATGTTATCGTAATTTTGTATCATTATTTAAATTAATCTGTGTTGTAACATGTTTAATAATTTATCATATATCTAGTTGTAGTGAAAAATTAAAACTACGTCATACACATATAATTAAATGCATTTATTTACATTTATATAAACACGCTGTGCAATAAATCATTTTAGTTACAATAGAACATGATGATTACTTACTGGTTGAAGTTCTCAGTATTCTTTTTACGTTATTTTAATAATACTCACTACTTCAACCGCTTACAAGTAATATTATTTTTTATAATTGTTTCCTAAAAGTGATAATATATAATTAACTTATTTGTATTATCAACATCAGCTTGTCTAAACAACGCTCTCTTACAAAGAGTGTTTGCTAGTCATTCTCATGGGGGTTGAGGTCTCGCTTGAGGGTTGAGGGTCACTTATAATGTATATATAACATTTGTTTATGTATAATTACTTACCCAGACACAAAACATTTCATGAATAATTGTTTTTTATATACATTTGTTGACATCATTTGAACAGCTATCAGAAATATATAATTCAAAGCATTTTGGTCTTTGTAAACTATTAATCTTGATACTCAAAGTAATTGTGTTATTTGAATAACAATTACTAGGTACGTCGTTGCAATACTAATAAACTTTAACATTAGTTTTGTATCTACTTGAATCATGTCATAAATAAATATTTGGAGCGGCCACACGTCCAAGAGATACATAAACATTTTGGCTTCGCTTCTCATATCATGTGGCTGATCATAGGCCATAATTATTTCGTTGACAATAAGTTTGGTATGTTTTCGACAGACCACAAGAGCTTCACTAAAACCGCACAGACTACTAATTGCAATTATTTCAATGGTACATATCATTATTATCCTCACAAATACATCCACATTAAAACTATTTCGGAAATAATAAAGAGTAGTCCAAATAGTAATGACAATGTTCATGAAAGTGGAAATGAGAGTCATTAAAATTTTGAAATTGAAAACCTTATTGATTTGGATGCAAGTTTCGCCAATGTTACAATACGATGCAGCTAAATCACGAATTTTAATTTTTTTTAATAGAACACTACGAGGGTCGTTATGTCCATAAGGCCGAATGCGTTCGACATTTTCAAAAAATATATTATTTGATATAATTATTGAATAATCAGTAAGTTGTTTGTTGATTAATTTTAATCTTACGTACAGTAACCTTAAAAATATACAGACAGTTAATATCTCTACAACTCTCACATAATAAACAGGCAGAACGGCTAAAGTTGAAAAATCGATTTCACTTTCAGTTAATATATCAATAGTGTAAATAATAGATGGGCATACAGTGCACAAAATAATTGAGATGATGGTACGTTTCTTTGTTATTGTATAACAATTTATATCCACATCTAACATTTTATCTATCTTTGGGAATGACGAAAATAAAGCTATGTTAGAATTGTTAGAAAGACCCCACATCGCAGCACAAATTACATATTCAAATATCATCAGCACAAAAGGTACTTCGTAAATTTCATCCACCACTTTCATATCAAGCGAAGTCGGTTCTATCAAATCATAGTAAAATAGGATACAGTATGGGACAACATACGTAAGAATCAGAAACGCTCCGAGCACCTTCATTGTCGTACTTATTGACGTCAATCTGCAACTGTTATGCATTTTAAATCTGAATATACCAAAACAATATTCAATATGGATTATCGGATTGATTGCTTTGAAAAAATTGTGAACATGGATGTTTGAACTGGGTATGTTCTGTTCATATAATGATTTTATCATTTTTAATACAAAATACAAGTGTCAGTATAGTTTCACAACAATCGATTACAAATGAACGCTTTCATGTGCTGTGACATTACATTGATTAGCGTCACACTTATATAATACACAACCCATTACTTAATGAAACAGACAGCACTCAATGAATTAAAGAGGATAATATACTTGTAATAAAATATTAAATTGCTTCTATTCATTTTCATCGACCCTTTCACTGTATCAACGTTGGATATAGGGTTCTCTCAGAATGAGGTGGTCTTCGCTCTGTGCGCAATATTTTAATATTGTAAACAATTAAAGCTTTTTAAGCAAAATGCGTTACTTGTATAATAACAATTAAATACGTTGTAGCAACACTTATAAATTGTAGTATAAGTTTAATATCAATATTTAACATATCGAAAACTAAAATATGTAAAGGCCAAATGTTCAGTAGTTCCATAAATGTTTTAGCCTGTATTCTCATTGTGTCGGGAAGATCATAATTCATGATTATCTCATTAACAAGAAACATTGTCGCGTTGCGTTTTACACGTAGATATTCAGAAAAACCACACAGTAGTCCAATCAAAAATATTTCAATGGCGCACCAAATAATTATATTTATCAATGAGTTAGTACCAAAATCTTTTTCGGTACGACTGTAATAAATCGATGACCAGATTGTGACAACGATAACTGTGAACGTGGTAACGAGGGTCATTAAAATTTGAAAATTAAATGCAGAATTGACAGCTTCACAGGTTTCACCGATCATTCGATAGGCTTGTGCCAATTCACGGATTTTAACATTCTCATGGGACACTCTCCCTATGTAATTTGTCTTGAAATTGTTCAGAATATATTTCTTCGTTGACATTATCGACCACTTCTTCTCACAATGTTTCTTGTGTACAAATATTGATAGGTGTTCGTTTATGATACGCAACTTTGCAGTCAAAAGTCCGACAAGTAAACAAAACATAAATGTCTCAAGAACGCGTTCATAGTAAATTGAGAAAGCCGCAAGTATAGCGAAATTTAATTCGTCACGCGTAAATATATCTATTAAACATAAAATAAATGGAAGCGAAGTGCATAAAATTAGATACAATATTAATTTTTTTCTTGTTAATATTTGTCGGTACATATTTAATTTAATATCGATTTTAGTCAATGTGGAAAATATGAAAATATTGGTTTTGACTTGACTTTCCCTCAACGAAAACAAAGCGTACAATAAATATTGCAAAACGATTAAGCTGAAAGGTACTTGATACACCGTATCCACGATCTTATCCATTTTTGGGAAATCGGGCGTTAAAATGTCCTTACACAAGAAGCCGAAATACGGCGCTACCAAGACAAATGCAATACAAACTCCGAGTAATTTCTTCTTCCGTGTTGTTTTTGTCAGATCACCCTTGTTGTCTATTTCCAACCGAAATATCCCGAAAATATTTTCCATCCTCAGTGCCGGAATCATTGATTTAACGAACTTACGAAACTGATTGTTATTTATTACGGTTTTTATATGACCATCTTGGATTTGTCTACTGGGCATATTTATGTTTTTGCTAAGTTAGCCAAACGGATCTTTTCACCATACACTTTGTACTGCTCGAATACACTTCGTTTGTATAGCCTATCCGTAATACGTACGAACAAGTAAGAAAGTAATCCAATATATTTGATGCTAACCATTACTCTAATGAAATATTATGTACCTTTTCAATTTACGATGTACTATTATTCCTATTGTAATTTGATATGCCTACATGTTGTATTGCTCTATGGTGACACATTTGAATATCAGACAACAGCAATTATACTAACCGAGGGTGATATTATCATTGTAGACGAGTCTCCTTCTGAACTACCGGGTGGTGCACCAAACATTCCGGGTGAATGAAACAACAGAATGAGAGGGTTAAGGCCATCGTCTGCCACGCTGGCCAAGTACGGGTTGGCAGACTTCACACACCTTAGAGAATTTTTTTTTGAGGACTCACGAGATATGCACGTTTCCTAGCGATGTTTCACCGTTAGCGCAAGGTATAATTAACATTAAAACGCACATTTATAAGCGGTGCGCCCAAGGATTTGAACCTGGTCTCCCGGAGTGAGAGGTTGAGTTTCCAACCACTATTCTATCACTGCTATCATATTCCTAATAACAAAATCTTTTTGAAAAATGTTTTAATCAAAGTGTGTTCATACTTCACTTTTTAATTATTCGAGTAGTATAGCATGGCACACTCTTATTACAAAGCGGAGGCAATGTAAATGTAATAAATTTACCTAAGTGAAGTATTGGATGAATGAAACATCGCAAGAAAGAATAAGTAAATGATTCACCTTCATGATTCATCATCATCGTCATGATGATTGAAGGAACAAAAATCTCCATCAGTTAACAGAGAAATGAGAAAATGCTGAGACCACTTCTTCGGAGATCAGACCGAAATAAGTACCTATATTGCTAAAAGATGGTACAAGGATAAAGTGGTTAAAATAAATTGACTGACGAACTCAGAGCATCCAATGGTATAACTGTTTTGTCAAAGTCTGTGACTTGCGCAGGATTGAGTATTTTCGTGGTAGATTGTTTTTCCTTCAACGATTCAATAGGAACTTAAGCTACTTTGAGGCGGCACGACTGTTACTGTGATGTACTACAGCGCGTTATATATATATAGTGCCATCTATTGTGTAGTAGTAGAAATAAAAGAAATAAGGTTTTTATTTAACAATAAAGTGATTAATCTCGTAATAGGTTTAATATTTTAATGTGATATAAACTTGTTATTGGGTTTCATAATTAATATTGTTACATATAAAAAGTACCACTATTTGTATTTAGTATATATTATTCTGCTCCACGCTAGATGGCACTACTGATCATACCTTCCAATAGTAATCTGAAATACATACTTTTAAGAGCCGTGTTTCCAATATTAATTCATCAGTAAATATAATGTGTACATATTTTGATATTATAAGTATCGTAGATTAGAATACTTAAGACATGTTTGATAAGACGACCATAAGACAGGTTTTGAGTGTTTAATATGGAGATTAGCTACTCTTGAAGCCCTTTACAGTACAGTGAATCATATTCCCTGCTAATTGTAAGCTGTATGTGTATGTATGTGCAACAGACAATGCAAAGCACAGAGACAGATAAAAGACAATTGAAAAATGGTCGAATTTAGGTTAGTGAGTCCCGAATGAAATGAATATCCATAACAAAATTAGATAAAAACATAAAAAAAAATAGCAAATTCAAATAAAAGTATAGATGGATAAATGGCTTTCGACTCAGACATACAACAAATATTCATGCTCATCACACCGATACACAATAATTGGCGCGGATGGGCATGGAACGAACAATCAAGGATTTACCTATCAGAGTTTCTAATTTTCGAATCAAGGACGCTGTTATAATGCCCTGGATCAGTAACCCTACTAGGTACTATTTCTTTAAACGGACATGGTTGTGTTTTCGAGGTGTTCAAGTTGACTTAATTTAGATATACAACACCACTTTGAGAAATTGTGATCCACTTTAGAGGTTTCCGTTGATTTGAGACTTCAAGTGAAATAAAAAAAAAACGTAATATCACGTCTGTAAGCCCTTATAGGTAGGTGGAGGAAAGCTGTACACTCTCGTACACGATTCACCAATTAGTTTACATTCCAGGTATACGCCGGGTACAAATACTACTAGAAATACACTACTAGAAATTTCTACGGGAAAATATAAGCACAAAAAATCCAAAATTAACTGACTGCGAGTTTGAAATCATGAACTTTCGATCAGTTTACGAAATACTTTATTTATTTCAGTACAGTTTCGTGTTCATCATTGCTTTAGGGACCGTTCAAGTTTTACGTAACGCAATTTGAGGGTGGGGAGATCTTGTAAAACGTTACTATGCGTCTTATTGCGACAGAAATCTCTTGTTCATTTATTATTTCCGCAAACAACTTATTTTTGACTTTTAAATAAAAATAATCATTTGTGTGTTATCTACAGGGTATGGAAAAATATTACACTGCGTTACATTCGGAGAGGTTCAAGAATTTCCAAAAATTGCGTTACGTAATACTTGAACGGTCCCTAAGTAGCGTAACTTGATATTTGAAGGTTTAACTAACATGTAAATGTATCGGTTACCTAACTGCTTTGGTCGTTGAAAAGAATGAATGACAATGACTTGGATAAAATCGGCGACATCTTAAATGAAGGCGGATTAAAATGAATTTAAAAGATACTAAAGAAGCTAGGGCCGTATAAAAGGAATATACGTGAACACTGCTTACCCCCATGGGAGATGGGCGTGAAATATGTACGTACGTATGTAAATTACATATGGGTTGTTAACTGTGTTTTAATCTAAAACATGAATTATCCCGGTAACTTTATCAACTTCGGAAATTGATATATAATTATTATATACTCATATTAACAATTTGAACGCATTTCGTAATAAAAGTATATAAATATAAGGTTATTAATCTAATAGCAATGGAAATATTGTTAGGTACAATCGTGTCCAAAAGCTCGTCGATACAGCAACGCCGCTGCAACGTGGGAACTTTCACTTGTTTGTGAGGCACCAAGAAACATGTGAGGTTCATGTATCATGTTACAGTGTACGTAGCAAGTAAAAAGTTAATAAGTTCATTTATTAGTCACGTTTTATAGTAGTTTCAAATATTTGTCGTCAACAAACATTGTGTCTACGCGGTACTTGAAATCAGCGTGTACAACCCATGAATGCAAAAGAAAATTCTCAGATGTATGAATATTTTCATAGGTTCACTAATTTACATAAACCTTTATCAAAATGTATCTATTTTTTAAAGAAAAACTTACTTATTGACGAAATCAGTTTTGATTTTGTTATTTTTTTTCAAAAAGACAGAAAGATGCTACTGGATTCTTTGTTTTATGTTTTTATGTAGAGATTACATTTAACTAGTTATTAGTTCAATACAATCCAATCATTTTTGCTTGTGAAATATTTAAATAACTTCTAGAAATAATACATAAATAACCATATACCCCTTGGATTATTTTTTAGTTAAAAATTAATACTCAAGATAGTTTTATCTTTGCGCAATGAATTTTTACCGATTCAAAGTACCTAGGTATACTTAATGTGAGTTGTTGTTGTATTAGGTATTTCCAGAACTGTCAGAGGTCCCAGCTGAGCGTACAGACCTGCGCTTGCTGTATCGACCGCTTAAAAATAGGTATGGCTCTCAACTTTGTCGATTATTTTGAAAACAATTTAACAAGAGTTGATTATAAATAACTATTTGCATCTCAATTTCTTTCAGCTCAAGTCTTTGCTATTCTCACCCGATAATTACGGACTAAGTGACATCCACAAATAAAATCTATCCAATAAAAAATGCATTAAAGTTTCTTGAGTCTAGCCATCCAGCCAAATCTATCCAATAAAAAATGTATTTAAGTTTCTTGAGTCTAGCCATCCAGTCATATCATCAGCCACTGATAACTATTAATAGAAGTACTTATTTTAAATAAAATACTTTTAATACCGTTTAATAATTACTTACTGTCTATTTATGAATACTATTGCTCACATAAAACTTCAGGCAATTTGGAGCGATCAGCAATGTCAGTTATTCACTTAAATTGAGTACATAGGGCAATTTTTTTAGTATTATTTAGATTTCTTTAAATTTATTTAAACTGACACTATAAAATTCACACTTAAATAATACTATACCACCCCAATATGGAAACACGTTTAATATAGTACCTATGTAATAATTTGGCAATTTATCTGAATATGCCGTAATTAATACATATGGATGGAATAAAGGTTTCTTTCATTCTCTTTTCTAATTTCTTATTCAGAGTTTAGCACAATTTATGTAAACTGTGTTACTGATGTGGATATCTACATACATACATCTGAAATTATTGTCGTTGTAATTTTTATTGTACTATTCTCTGATAAACGAACTAACCTTTGATAAATTTAAATGAATCAATAAAATATTACACTATTACTCTTATAAAAATTTAGACTATGTTGGTTATGCAGTTCGGTGGTGAAAATGTATCGATAGAGAAAGTTCACCCCTAGCTCGAAGGGTGTAAGTGGGCACACGCGGCGCGTCAGTGTCGCGCGACGGACGCGTGGGCGGCTTGCGGCTGCTCACCGCGGCCCTCAGCCGCGCTTACGTCAACGTTTCAGCAGATCACAACCATGGGGCAGACCGCCGGTGTCGAGTGCACACCTGATGACGAAGACGACGAGCCCCGCATTCATGTCAACCCAACCGAACGATCCCTGGTGAGTTGTGTAACAGGATGTTACGTGGATTAATTCAAAATTGCATTGAATGTGTCTGTCCAAATATGAGACCAAATTGAATCATTATTATCAATTTTTTCGTGTCATAAGTTCAGTTGGGTGGTGTGTTGGTATTATGATTATATTGATTTTGAATTATGACTCTACAAATTCACTTTTGGTAAAAGAAAATAATACATGTATGTTTTCTATTGGTATCGAAAACTGCACTGTCAAGTTTTGTTATTATAGAATACTTCAAACTGCCTTTCACTCATTTATGTTTCTACTAAAAGGTATTGTGTATTGCGTTAATGTATTTATATCGTAACGGTACGCAGTCCTTATATTCCTTACTTGATACTTACTTAAGAAATTGGTCACCGGCCTTGATAAATTATGTTATAAATAAAAATACGTCTTCAAGAGAGTTCGATTTGTAGTTAACATAAAAATATCAAATTGATAAATAAAACCATGTGCTTATTAAATCGCCTGGAATATTCCACGTTCTTTGTTACAAATTTGTAATATAAGTATGAGTTTGTAATAAAGCTTAATTCATCTTATTTATTAAGGCCCTGTATCATTCAGTTTCGTTAAATTTTCCTATGCTCGATCATGTTAAGATCATCATTGTTCATAAAGTTTTTGTTTGCCTACTGATAATTAACTATCGCTATGCGGAAATACCATTAATACGGCTAGGCCATTTTAATTTATACTCATCGAAATTGTTCAAACAAGGTGTACATAAAAAAAATATTAACGCATACTTGAAAACATAACTGCACGTCTGTAATCCCCGAAGAGGTAGGCAGAGGAATGCAAAACATACCCACGTTTCACCGGTTACGTTTACGTCCCACTATGGAATAGGTGGTAAGCCTTTTGACTTCGAACCACTACTAGAATTTTAATTTAGATTTTCTAGAAAATTTCTAAATTAGAAAAATTCTTTTGTAGTGCTCGACCCGGGAATCGAACCCGGACCCTTCCGAGCGGCAGTCGCACTTGCAACCAACACGATCAACTAGTCAGATAATAAATTGATTAGATAAGAAATCACCAATATTAATGTATTTGCATTGTTTTTTACTCAATTTATGTGGAGTCCATACAAATTACACTTTAAAGAAACAAAGAAGTTACAATTGTAAATCGTACATGGATAATATTCACCTGATTGCTAAGAATGCGTGTCAAGATATTCAGTACTTTATATACGCACTTGGCGCGTATTTTATTTGAAGTTTGACAGTTGTCGGTGTGACGGCGCGCGAGAAGTGCGGCTCGAGAACCGAGCTGCTTGCTCCCTGTGTGAAACGGAACGTATCGCAGCAGTCGTAGGCAAGCTCATCTGTCATATCGGTGAACATAAACTGATTATTATTGGTGTTTAAATTTTGATTATGGTGGACTAAAAAGATTTTACAGATTTGTGTAGTTACTCAAAAATTCTCATTTTAAATCATTGACGGTCATTATGGAGTTTGTGTAATTGTTATATCGTGCTTTTGTATTTATTGAACGTTTTTTTGCAAAGTGTTTGATTTTCAAATGTTTTTATCGAAACTATTTGTGATATAAAATTTTCCAACGGCCGGTAATTTTACTAGGTTTAGTTGTATTATCTGAGTAATCAATAGCTAGGAGGATAGTGAAAATGTCTAAGGTTTCTCTTAGTAATATACCATCAAATCCTCGTATAAATCGTCTAAGAACCTTTTCAAGAGTGAGTATTTTTGTAACATTTATTTTTCTATTAGCCACATATCTATTTTAAAACTCTTCTCTAAGTTCCTCAATTTGAGGTTATCTAACATTGAACTTCGTATTCTTCCTATTAGATCTACATTCATGAAGTTTTATTTATAATGTAGTGTCATTGAAAAATTTGACGTATCTTTAAACATTACTTCATTCTGGATTTATTATATTTCAATAGTGTTACTGGTTATAGTTAACTTGTCATGTTATTTATTTTTGTTTTAATAATGGTCAACATTCCTTTTTTAAAATTTCGTATCAAACAATTTGAACACTCCAGTATCCATTACAGAAATGGTATAATGTGCATATTGTATTAAATTCATTTATAAATATCCTACATATATAATGATTACAGCATTATTATTGGCTGTACTTATAGAAAATATTAAGTATATGTAGAATATTTAAGTTACACAACACATTACAATTACATATATACATTTCATGGCTGGAGGACTAAACATAAATTTTCTGCATAATCCCATACATGGTTTATTTTTAGTATTTACGATCACTTGTTGAATTCAGGAGTGGTACCTACTTCAGCCTTTCAGGTCAATGGTAATTTTTGTGTGCCAATTAAAAAATAAGTGTATTGTGTACCTAATGAGGGAGACAGATTATTAGAACAAGTAGGTGTAATTTGGTTCTTTCAAATGAATAAGAGGTGACTCAAACATCTATAAATAACAATGGTATTATTGTAAGGTTAATAAGTACAACGGAAACTAGGTATTAAATGACTTGTTAAATGTGAGGACACTGGCCCATTGGGGCAGCCGTTAGTGACTGTTGCGCAGGGGGTTGTGAGTTCGATTCCCACCTAGAATAAATATTTGTTTGATGAGCACAAGTATTTGTTCTGTCTGGGTGTAAAAAAATATATAAGTATATATTTATATGTAGTTTATCATCTGTCTGGTTATCATACCACAAGCTCTATTGATGC
>DWEJ01002456.1:0-11453 GCA_018245835.1 Mysoria sejanus stolli | reverse complement strand
TTGAGTTGCAACATTCTTAGCAAAGTGGTCGAAGTTATATTATTATTGAAAACACCGATATTTTGTTTTAGGACTGAAATGTGTATGTTCATTATAAAGGGGGGAAACTTATTTAATTTAATTCACTTTATTAATATGTTGTTAGGTAAAATAATAATTCTGTTCTCACATTATCACAGCAAAATCAACGTATGTTGCTCATACGTTGCTCATACGGTACGTAGATAAAATGAACCGTAGAAGAAAGGAAACCCTTGAGGTACATATTTTCTAATACGCTTTAAATTTTAAAACAAAAAAGGAGTATACGCCATACTCCTTGTTTTGCTGACGCTTGGTGTCGGCAATCATTAGAGGTATTGTGAGGTACAATTCCCAACAAGGCTTAGGAGGTGCAGAACTCACACCGTCTCGGATTTTATTGCAGCGATGTGAAAGATTAAGTCTGAATGAAGGATATGATTCAAGCAGGTGGGTCTGGTGATTACTATTACGTTGTACTTGAAGTGCTTTGAACAATATTGTCTGTTAAATTTTAAGTTTGATAATGATATATCAGAAAGTTATAATAAATTTAACATACCTCTTCTACGGCATGTCTTTGGATATATCTAACAATGAATACATCAAATGAACAAGTGAATGAATAAATAAATGAAAGAATGCAAGAATGTATAAATAAACAAATGAATGAACATGTAAATGAATCAATAAATGGACGATTAAATGAACTAAAAGACATTAAGCCATGTATGAATAAATTAACAAATGATTTAACAAAGAACAAAACGATGAATTAATTAATGGATAAAATATTTATCAGTCAGTGTCAGATGTCAATTGAATCTCAAACTGAGATTTGGACAGTTCTTTGTAAACAATGTGTATCAATTTGAATATGTTTATATGAGTGTTGTTACAAATTAGCAAACTATGAATAAAGTAAAACTAAATAGCTAATGACATCCATTCTAATCTGTGATTCATCATCATCATCAGTCTACATCAGTCCATTGCTGGACATAGGGCTCCCCCATACAGCGCCACCGCGCCTAATCCCAATCTGTGATTGCATGTAATTGTCATTTAGATTTTCTAGAAAATTTTCTAAATCAGAAATATTCTTTTGTAGTGTTCGACCCGGGAATCGAACCCGGGTCGTCCCGATCGGCAGTCGCACTTGAAACCAACACGACCAACGAGGCAGTCAAATTTTTCATTTTAACGGTAACATACCAATACAAGACAATAGATATTTATAAAGAAAGCAAAGTCAGTGAAATCAGTAACTGTCAGTGTCATATAAAATAATAACAAGTCGGTTTCCAAGACAACAAATGTTTAATCAAATTTCGACCTAATTGCGTTTGAATGGCCGGAGGAAAATAAGCATATGGTGGTGGGTCATGAATCAAATTGGTCGATAGTACATACATACTTTAAATCGCTATGTAAGCTGTAAGTGTCCATGGTCAGAGTATGTATGATACATGTGTATTTTGTTCTGTCATCTGCAGTGCGATTGTTTTTTTATTAAATACTAGATGTACTCGCGGCTTCGCCCGCGTTGAAATCAGTCCGTCACAAAGTTTTTCCCGCGTAAATACCGACCTCGTGGGAATTAGCTTCCCACGAAAAGTAGCTTATATGTTGCTCCACAGAGAAAGGAAAAAAATTAAATACCTAGACAAAAAAGATGAGCGAGCTAGGGGTGAGAGCTGAGGGGCGCAACGCGGACGCCAGCTCGGCATATCTTGTACATGATATTTTGGAAAATTCATTGAATATCTTTATAAATTGTAGCCTATGTATTATTCTAATGTATAAGCTATATAATTGTAAGTTTAATCTATCTGTAAAGTTTAGTCTAATCTCGGAAACTAACATCATATTTGACAAATTATTTTTGTATATGGTAAACAACTCACGAAGTAGGCTATAGTCTATCTAGCACAACTCTACAATTCTTCGTTATCTTTAAATATTTATATTAATAAATTAAATCGTAAGAAAAAGGGTTATTGAACTACTTTATCCACGTGCCTTAGCGTGACGGCTAATTATACAATAGCACTATGTAGGTACTACAAATATAAATGTTTTAGTAGAAAAAAAGTTGACTCAATATTACTAACCTATAGGTCATTGTATAGAACAATTCTCAAAAATTGACTTAAGCATTATTATTAGAAAGGCATATTAATCTTTATTCATCTTAATGATTGTTTTATGAAGACAAACTTTATATTTTACAGCATGTTATTAGAACTTATAGATTAGGAGATACGTAAAATAAAATCATTCAACATTCTGCTCGAGTCTATATGTCTATAGAACGGCGCAGAGCGACAAAAATGAATATAACTACATTGATACCACACGAAAATTTAAAAAAAAGTGTCTGCTCAAGCAATGGGAATTATCACATCTAGTAACTGATATACAATTATCAAAATAAAAAAAAACCTACTTATATAAGGCGGGTATTTACATTATTGTTATTTTACTTTTTAATGCCTATTAAAGTTTTAATGCACATATAACACTGGTCTGCAACAAAATCCTCCTTCAAAAAATTATGTCATAAATATGAAGATTTTGATGCTCTGAATCTGTTCCCTTTGGTCAATTTTTTCTATCACGTCCTAGATCTTTCGGTATGAATTTTTTTTCAAAATATCGCAAATTTAGGTTTTTTTTAATTTGTTTTATGGATTAACATTATTAACAATGTATGTACATACGAAATAGGGTTTTGCTAGTCGTGAGAGAAGAAAGGAAAGTGCCGAAAGTGATTTCTATGGTAATACATACGCGCCTGCGCAGTATACACTGTGACTTTACAACAGTTAGTTGAAAAATTGTCTTGCAATTGTTTACGTTGTATATCAAATACTTGAGTAAGTTTTGCACAAAATTCATACTATACTATAAAATGCCGCACACTTATAAGAATTCTACAGACAGTTTTTGTAACCTTTGTTGTGAGTTCACTCTTAAAACACAGCGAAATGCGATAACAGATCTTGTTAAAAAAGCTTATCAGCTTTATTTTGCATTCTCTATCGATGAGAGGAACAAAAGTAGCCACCACTTCATATAAAGTTGGTACTCGTGAAAAACTTAGTGAAAGCTATGATCAAGGATGGTGCAGGCTTTGAATATTTCAAAACAAAATGTCCTTGGATCAGTGTCGCGAAATTGAAAGAAGGGATTTTTGTAGGTCCGCAAATACGAGAGCTTATGATGGATGAGGTTTTCAATTCGAAGTTGAACAAAGCTGAAAAAAAGCTTGGATAGCTTTTGTAAAAGTGGGTCATAATTTTCTTGGTAACACAAAAGCTGATAACTACCGACAAATCATTCGAGCGCTTCTTTCTGCTTATAAACCTTTAGGATGCAATATGTCACTCAAAATTCATTTTTTAGATTTGCATATAGATTTCATTCCGGAAAATCTCGGTGCTGTATCAGATGAGCATGGTAAAAGGTTTCATCAAGATGTTATGCATATTGAAAGCAATACAATGGAAAATGGTCAGCAGCAATGCTTGCTGATTTTTGTTGGACGATTCGCCGAGAAACTTCGATGGAAACAATGAAAAGAAAAAAAAAACTACAAAATAATTGGAATTATATTATAATGCGATAATGCGATAATGCGATACCATAATGCGATAAATATTCAATAATATTTTATAACTTGTGACTGTAAAATTAACATTTTTCGTTGTAAAACTTAAACCATAGCCTTTTTTCACTTTTTTGTTGTTACTGTCATAAACTGATGATCTTGTTTTTCAATTAAATGGAGATTGTATTTAAAATCTATGTGCTGTATTTATTAGCATGTTGAATTCCGTGTTTAGAGCGCCAAATATGATGTTATCATACATGAAAATAATGAGAAAACAAATTTTTTTTTGCAGACCAGTGTAATTAATGCTAAGTGCGATTTATGTTTGTTGCCGTCTAAGATATCTACCACGCGTATGAAAAATATTAATAAATACAACTCCAGATTAGCATTATCAGTACCAAGCAAACCTATACCTTTTATACCAATAGTAACAAAAATTCTGAACGATAGACATAAAGTGTGTGTATTGCTTTCAGTGAAAGACAAAGCGGAGATTCTGGTGGAAGTCGAGCGACTGCGCGCGGAACAAGCGGAGTTGACATCCGAGTTGGCAGCTCTACACACAGATCTTGAAAAGGAACGCTCGAAAAATGCAGATCCCAAAAACAGTAGGGAAAAGGTATTACAAAACGTAAAATAATGTTCCATCGAATCCGCTTTTATTCTATGTCCCAATCCCAATATCGCTACATTGGTGTATGTTTTACAGAAACATCCAACAAAAAAGAAAAATATACGATTCGATGTGTCATCTGAAGCCCTCCTTACAAAAGAAACAAGTGCTGGAAATGCTTAATGGAAATTTTCATATTTATTAATTATATATGTCTAAATAATTCTAAAAGGTAAATTTGGGGACTTATTCGCGTTATGATTGACTTAGTTTTTATAGGGATATAATTTTTGTATTAAAATATTGTACGAATATGTTATTTGAAAATAATAGACTTATTTATATTGTCACTTCGTCTCATATGATTATCAAAAGGTTAGTAGTAATCATGAACACGATAGGTGACTGACTGTTATGGCTACAGATGAAAGAGAATACAGAAATTACGGACAGTATTATTTTTATATTATTTTGTCACAATTCAAATGGAGATTATGGGGTTAGTTCATAACGTGAATAAGCCAAATTAATAAATGATAACCAATCAATTATATGTGTTTTTATATCACAGTATCTGTACGATACACCCCTATGTTAAAAATGAAATATTGAAGATTAAATCTTGTCTCCATAGATTTCAGTTTGCGAAATGATGGCGCTGATTTCATTGGGTTTAAATATTTTTTTGCACAATTTTAATTTTTTTGACAATATTAGATGTAACGAACTAAAACATTTAAATTTAAATAGCTTATATATTAAGCCATATTGTATGAATTATACACTTACTCACTTAATCTCGGGACAAACAAAAATGTGTATCAAATTATAAAACAAAACGTGATTGTTTTTTACGCGCTACCGTGACGTGTATAGTTTTGCACTACTTTTGTAAAAACTTGAAATGAATTTTAATTTTGTGATATTGATAAATGTTTTATTACGTAAATTAGTTGGTTGGAAAAGTAGTACCCGACTTCTAAAGGTGTTTAGAGGATTGTGTGAAATAGATAAATCTTCTGCTGTCTCAAAAATCCCACCTTTTTTTGGTGTTAAACACGATAAGTATTTGCATATACATACGCCAATGAGTGGTAGTTGCCACATGTGACGGCTGCTGTCTCATTTGCGGCTCTTTTCATTTAAACAATACATTTATTCTTGTTTATGGCCTATGTCTATGATACTAATATATGTAATTTTTTTTAAATATTTTTTGTATTTTACTCGTATTTCAAAAATCTGTGTATTCTGATGCATTTACATTTTTAAAATATTGTAGGATTGTTAGGTCGGTGTTGTGTTTTAGTGATCTGGTTTTCAACAAATGACGCGAGTGGAAGGATTAGGGAAAAGAAAAAAACATTGTAAAAACAATGCACAAATTTTAATGCCACCTGTAAATAAATACACAATCATAATACGTCAATGTGATACTTTTGCATAACGTGAAACATGTACCATTGTAATAATTACATACGTCAGTAAATGTTAGTTTTAAATGATGAGTGAAATTAAAATGGTTGATATATGAAGGTGTTGCCTGATGATTCTTATTAATGAAGCATCGGTGAACTTTATCAAAACTCTTTCTACTTAAAGTTAGGTATGACAATAAAATAGTAAACTTTGCTAATTGACTCGGTATCCTAAATGCTAATCACCGATTTTTCAAACATTTACATTTTGTCAGTAAATCTATCTCAGTAATGTTATGAATTTTTAATGTTATGTTATGTAATGTTATTATGTTTATGTAATGTTATGAACATTTCCTCTTCAAAAATAACACTAACAGAAAAATTGAAATTTTGCAAAGTTCAATTCGTGTAATAAAAAGGTAAGTGTATCTTACGAATTTAGATCGTTCCAATGGATTAAAATTATGTTTTTATAGTTTTAACTATGTGATGTGATCATGGAATATGATACTTTACTACAATGAATATGATACAAAACAAGAATATGAATACTAAACAATACAACGTTATAAATTTACTTGCAAGGATATCGAAAAGTCGTGACTAGTTATTTTTATGCTTTAAAAAGTTACGTATCGATTTATATATGTAAATGAAATGTAGTACGCAATGCATGTGACTAACAGCAATTCATTTTGTAAAAAATATGAACTCTGTCTAAAAATTATTATTATCTAAGCGCGTTAACTTAATATTTATTTAGTTACTTAATATTTAATTAATTAATCAAGTGTCATATTGGCAGTAACCGTGAAGATGGCAACGTGAATTTGATTTCTTAAATATTTTTTGGTCCAAAATTTTTATAAAACCTACATAACACTTTCACGTCACATTTGCTGTATACATATATAATAATATATATTTTTTAAATTTAAAAAAGGAAATCATACACCACTCTAATACTGATGTTACAGAATATTAAAAAATATAATTATTAGTTGTTAAAATCTAAGCGAAGACTTATAATAAAACTAAAAATTACTTATATAATATGGCAGTAAGTGGTAATTGCAGAGCATCGTGTACCTGCGAGATTTGCTCATCACCACAGTGATTCTATTCGAGTACATCGCACATACGTATATATGCCTATTCGCTGGGTTATTTTTATCGGAGACATAGGAAACAAGTAGAATTCACTGGTCGATCACTCAAACATCATTGGCTTTTTTTATAGTCTTTGCACTTCAATGTCCTGTGCACGTGCACATCACTATCATAGGTAGACTTGAGTCGCCGTTATTCATTGACTCGTGAATGAATAGGATGTTCGGTCTTATCGGTCGTTTGCGATCGGTAGTTCCGTAGCTCGTTGAATTCCAACGCGCTTTTTCATATCGTTAGAGATTAACATTCATTATATGTATAAGTCCATAGCCTTCGGTTCAATTCGTAAACAGAACCGTCGCTAACACGCCGGTATGTCGACGCATTTTATCGTGTTTATTGGCTTCGTTGCCAACTCACATTGAGAATCGTCCACGACGTGATTCGATACCCTGTTCACACAGTGAACGTTTCGTAGTTTTATTGCTTCTTCACCCTGCAATTTATTAAAACATGAATCGAACAGACGATCAAGCTATTAATAAGGTTTTGTTGTCAATTAGGTTTATGTAGCAATTATTAACACGCTTTTACTTTCCATTGAATTATTCTGTTAATTACTTAAATTTTAATATAATTTATTTTGAGGTGATACCATTATTTTCTAATTTTTAGTTCGATTAGCAAGAAAAGCGTGTTTTTTTAGTTTTTTTAAACTATTATTTATTGGGATACAGATAATGACGTGAAAACAGTACTATATATTAGAAATAACACAAAACTCATGATCAATTATTTAAAATTATACACAATGGCATAGAGATTTAATAATAATTTATAAGATTTTAGGTATAGATCTGATTAGGTATCATCAGTCTTATAGAAAAAAAAGCAACAAAATGTTAACTGATAAATTAATCGCACTACTATATTCTAACACTTTCCATTAATAAAGTAATATAGTTTACAAGGGCCGATATAAAACGAATCATATGAATTAAGTGGAGTATTTAGTAACGAAACTTGTACCGGCATATGGCAGGGCTTGCAGGGTTGCCAGGTGCCGACCCACCAATACGTGCAGGCGGGCTGGCGGCAGCGCTGCATCAGCGCCTCGTGTCGCGGCGGCTCGATGTGGTAGCACAGCGACTGCTCCACTACCTCTGCATTATATTAATTTAACAATTTTAAATAATACTCATTAATAATACAGGGTATTTACAGGCCAGTTAGATAAGTCACTCATTCTTTACTTTTGGACTGAGATTCGTCTCGATTCGATCGACCTCTGATTTTAAAAAGTTAGGTTCGTTTTTAAATATCCAGTATGTTATGTTATAACGAAAATAAAATTGCGATGTATGCAGTTCGAGTAATTTGCATAGCATTCTCTAATGCGTGAGAAGTGTGCCAAGTGAGAATTTGTCAGTTTGTCTGTACATAAATAATGTTTCCCATTTGACGACAAAGCTGGTTCAAGATGAAAACGTTGATAACGAACTTTCTATTCTTCCTAAAATATATATTTACATGCATTCATTATTTAGAGGTCAAAATATTATTTCAAACTTTGTTCTCAGACGATACATTTTTTTACATACATACATATCTTCACGCCAGGTCCCTTACGGGGACATACGTATATTGTACTTACATATCTATTTTTTTTGGTAACGATGAAGAATACGCTGATAACCCCAATGAAGTTACAAATGTCTATAGGCGACAATGACCACCTGCCATCTGATGACATTGGCATGTTTTTAAATATAACAATAAGCACGTACGTTGGCGCTCGTCGACGCATTGGTAGTGGCGGTGCTGGCGGCCGTCGCCGCACGCGGCCGAGCACGGCGACCAGTCCGACAGGCGGTAGGCCACGCGGCGCCGCGGCTGCTGCTTGTCCACCGTGTACTGGTACGTCACGCCGGGGTTGCGGTGCTTGCCTCGGAAGATCCGTTGCTAGATACCATTTATTCATTACTTTATTTACTTTATAGTCACTTGTAAATTATTGTAGTGTTCAATGATCGCAGAAACAATGTGTATATTTAAATAATACAAAAAAAGACGAGCAACGTTCATGGGTAAATTTAATTACGTTTTTCTCATGTACATGAATTTTAATGTATATTTAGAGTAATTATCTTCCAACCTCATGTTTAAAATTACCGATATGTTTTTTGTTTACTATAACAAGGTGTAGGTACCTAATGTTGTTCTATAATTGCATACTTACAATTACTTTCTATGCTAGTCTTATTTCTTTACTTACAAATACTTTTATATCCTCGGATATCGGTCCAGATATCCGTACTTTCTCCCAATCACGATCTCTCTCGTAGATCGCCTGGGCCCCCGCTACGAAATATTCTGTCAAAGTGGCGTTCCTAAGAAATATAGAATGTTTCAATATGAAAACTTCGAGTTGCTTAGTTTTATCTTATATTTTTGAATTACAACAAATTTTAGTAAAAAGAAATAAGTACTCATATGTAATCATTTAATAATACATATAAAAAATCATACCTGGCGCCAGTAAGATAAATTTTTCTCGATTTCGCACTTCCTATGGAAATAAAGTTTCCAGGGCTAACTTTTTCTTGGATCTTTACATTTCTAGATCCAGCGGGTATAACAGCAACCTAAAACGAGTTTAATAATCAGTTTATTATATCGGAAAACTTATTTATTGCCTAAGAAGATTTCAGCTGGCGTCGCTTTTATATAAGGCTCATAAATGAGCTGTGAGTACCTCACTGAAGCCCGATTGCCGGGTCGTGTCCTTGTTGTAGATGCCCTGGACCGTGTTGCAGGCGGAGCCATTCCCGCCGCACACTCCGCACTCGTCGTCCTCCACGGCGGAGTTCACGATCCAGTCGCATCCCACTTTATAGCACACACCTAATTTGAATTGAAATATTATAAATTAGAGCGGAATCTCTATTCTAGGGGACTTTTTAATAATATCAGTATAAACTACGTATAAGGACATTATTGTTTTATTTTTTTTCTTTAGATTTTTTAATAATAGTACAGTGTAGAAAAAGAACAAACCCGCAATGCACATGTCTCGAGCGCCTATGCTTTGCCGGCAAGGTGTTCCGTCAGCGACGAAACCCCCGAGCATCTCCACGTCGTTCAGTCGAGGGTCCCGGGGAACACATTGCAAGTCACAAGGCTTATCTGTAATATGATAAAATTTATATTAATACTTTAATTTTCTCTATTACTATTATTAAATTTCGATTAATTCAAACTGAAGGTATCTATAATTTTTCAACGCGAAAAGCGGTTTAAAGGTATAAAGTACTAACCTTGATCGAAGTAAGGCAACCATTCCAGTATTGTTTCGTTTTTGTACGTCATATTGTTGTATTTCGAACATTGTACTTCTCTGAACGATGGATCGTTAATGGGACACGGATCCGTATTGCACACTTTGTATCTGCAATAAATGTTTTCTCTTTCAAATCTAATAAGAAAAATGTAACTTCTCGCGCCTGTAATCCCCAAAGAGGTAGGCAGAGGAATGCAGAACACTCCCACGTTTCACCAGTTACGTTTACGTCATACTATGGATAGGTGGTAAGCCTATTGCTATACACCGGTCATATTTAGACTCCGAACCACTACTAGAAAATCCAAATTTTCAGAAAGTTTTCAGAAAATTTTCAGAAAGAAAGATTTAGTAGTGCCCGATTCGGGAATTGAACCCGGGACCTTCCGATCGGCAGTCGCACTTGCAACCAACACGACTATCGAGACAGTTGCTAAACCTTTATGTTTAACCTTACGCCTGTAACCAACATTACGTCTGTGATCGCCGAAGAGGTCGGCAAAGATGTGTAGTACACTCATGCGTTTCATTAATTAGTTTACGTGCCACCATGGAATCGATGAGCCTATGGCCATACTGGCAATATTGGCATAAATAACTTTAAATTTACTACTTTTTTAATGTATCAACGTATAAAAAATTAATGGCAGTATAAAACGAAATGTATATTCTTATTTCACGACGCGACGCAATTGTTTCACACTGCATTAACCCAGGAGAAATCTTGTAATTTCCATGAATTAACTGGTCGACTACATTCGTTTTTCTATAGAATTATCGGTGTTATTAAAACCTAAAGTGATAATCAACGCGAACCATTACGACAGAATATATAAGCAAATAAATCGCATTTTCTATTCACATTTACCTAACATGGCTGTGTGGATTTTTTATATCCGTTCAGTTTCATTATGAAATTTAAAGACATTTGTTTTCTCACAATGGCTTTACAGTATGGCGGTCAATATCAATGTTTACAATAGAGTTGTATATAAGTGTATAGCGGCGCGCGGTGCTCACCGGCTCCTGTCGCCGATGCAGTAGTTGCCGTTGTTGTAGGGCTCGGGGTTGTTGCACTCGCGCGCCTGCGTGGACACGCCGGCGCCGCACGTGCGCGAGCACGCGCTCCACGCGCTCCACGCGCCCCAGCCGCCGTCGCGCGGCGTCGGCGACGGCGTGCGCGCCACGCACGTCTGGTTCTGGCACCACTGTGGGCCAACGCGCGTCTTATAATACAATAATATCTTGGGACATCTCCACACACGGCCACCTGATCCCAAAGTAAGCGTCAAGAGAGTTTGTGGTATGGTAACCACACGGCTGACAAAC
>DWEJ01002455.1:0-11454 GCA_018245835.1 Mysoria sejanus stolli | reverse complement strand
AATAAACTAACATGTTTATTGATGCTTAGTTTGGGCTCAGGTTACCAGAGGGTTGATAAACTTTGTATATACCGAGAATTATATACTTATATAGATGGTTGTTTTACACCCAAATACGTACGCTTATCGCACAAATATTTATTCTGAGTGAGAATCGAACCCACGTACGATCCCCAATCCCCGGTGCAACAATCAAGTTTTCTAACCACTGCGCCAACGAGACGGTCAAACATTAAGCTACTACTAGTGATTATATTTGAGAAATTATTTATATATCAATAGTGATTAATGTTGACTTTTCTTTTAAACAAAACGAAGGTTTAAACATAACGCTAACGGTCACATCATTAGATCATTTTATTTTAATCATATTCATATATCTAGGAATTATAGCAAGTGTATATGCCAAATAGAATCGTTACAATATTTACAATGAAGGTCAGACTTGAACTTGAACAAAATGTTACATGTATGAAACATACAATTCAATACAGTACAAAACACTTTATTGCTCATCACTTACAAGACATACACAGACAAAAATAATAAGATCGTGTAGATTAAGAATTGATACGGTTACAAAATGCGTATCTTGCTAAAGATTTGCCTCTACTGAATGTTAAGTGATCACCAAAAACGTTCTCTAAGATACGAGTACACACGTTGTTGTTTCTGAAGATATGTTTCACGATTCGTATGAAGACACCGTCAAACATAAAGGAGCAGTTATACAATACTCAACGGTAATAAATGTTAGATCACCAACTTCGTCAAGTTGCATATCGAAAACAACAATCACATTGACGCAGTCAACCCTTAGAAACGGTGACCGTTAGTGGTCAATTACCACGAATGTTTCCGTAATTTGGAAGACATGTTCTAATCCCCATCAGGTGCCTTGAAGTTGGTCAAAAAGCATCCAAAATATGAGTTATCCACCCTATATGATCCCTATATTAACCAATCGTTGGAAGCGTTGTGTTGTGGCGCATTCCACATATCATGTATTTACAGGAAATACTCCAATATAGTAGTAATATAAAATGGGTGAAAGCCAATTTTGACAAACAGTGAATGGTATTTTGTTTAATGATCGAAAGTACTTACGCTGCCTTTAATGTCCTTGCAGTTGTGGTCGATATTGTCTTTCCAGGTCTTGGGGAGTACCATTTTGATCTCCCCAAGATCACAACGCACGTTCACCATCTCTTTAACGAGTGAACACATTTTCCTCACGTCTTCCTCCGCTTCTGAGGTCATGCTGTCGCGGTCCACGCTGTTCTGTATATCTGGATATAATGGAAACTATACAAATAATCAGAATATATAAAAAGGATATACGTTGCTTAAAATTTGTACACGATTTTAGAGTATTTAAGTTGAATGGATAGGTTGTTACATATTAAATTCATTTATTTTCAAGACAAGCTAAAAACCCGTTTAAAATTACGAAGCATAGAACAGTGTTTTATAAAATTAAATTAGTATAAAGACAATGCAATTACCATAAAGGATTTTGTGGTATTTTAGCGGAGTCGCATACAAAGTCAATTGAAGTAATTTTAATGTGTGCTACCAAAAGTACTGTTAATGCAAACGTAATAATTAACTTAAATCATGCCTCTAATCCCCGAATAGTTAGGCAGAGTAGTGTCATGATGATGATGATGATGATGATGATGATGATGATGGTGATAAACTCACTACGTATTCCATAGTGTGACGTAAACGTAACTGGTGAAACGTGAGAATGTATAAGACTCCTCTGCCTACCTCTTCGGGGTTACGGCGAGGTGTTACATAAAGTAAATTTATTTGCAAGAATATATTATAAGGAATAAATATAAAAGACGCTTGTAACCTTATGACAGTAGTAAGAGTTGTGCGATCACGATATTGGATACAAAACCCATAAAAAAGTTCCAATAAATCTTACTGGTCGCTAACAAAATTTGCCTGCTTCTGATTTTGACGTAAAGGAATTTCTTTATGAAAAATAAAGTCAAGAGTTCGACGAAGCCAAAAGTGTATTCGGTCATATAGTATAATAAAGTTACATTTTTTTATTACAACAGCCAAGGATTTTTACAGCCGAAGCATGGAGATTGCTCTCAATTTTATGGTTAGATACAGTGAAAATTTAAGGCTCTCTCGTTTTTTTTAAAGCTTCAGAATATTGAAAGCTTTCGATTCTTTCGTGGAGATTCTACATTGTGTGCTTGTAACTTTTGTTACTTTATATAGTGTAAATGATTGAAGTTTGTGCAAGTGAAGTACAAAATTAAACCTTAATATTGCCATTCTGAATCTCCATTCAGTGTAGTCCTTTTGTAAAAGCAAAAGCAAATATCGTTTCATAGACAGCAGACCAAAAAGCCCTCCAGAAGAGCCATTACGAGATTTTTGCCATAATTATGAAGATTTTCTCAAACTCCTTTCTTACAGGGCCCCGGAGCCATAAACACAATGACCAGGATAAATGAAAACAGCAATGTTGTTGGCACAATCATTGTTAATTGTGAAGGTATGACATTTTGTATGGAAGTTGTACTGATACTGATAGTGACCTCCTGTTAAGAACCTCAAACAGAAAACAATTCTTGCCTGACTTTTGTTAAGGTTTCGAAGATTCCTTTTTTCACCCTTAGTTTATACTACGCCGACTTAATGGTCTATACATATAATTCCCTTTGACTCTGTGATTAGCTGTAATTTGTAGCAACTGGTCAGCGTAGTAACTGCATTAAAAGACAAACAAATACATTTTTCTATTCTACATATTCCAGGCTTTCCCGAAACGACAACTTTGGACAGTTTGACCGCGGCGACGTACTCAACACACATGCGGAACCTGTCACATCATGCTTCTAATGCACTTAAAGAAATAGTAACGTTTTGTAACACATTTTTATAGCATCACCAGTAACATTTGTATTAAGATAACTTCTTTGTTTCGGTAGTCTTATAGCATTGAATTCGCGACGTTTACGTTCATTGAGCATTGACCTTTAACGCTCACGAAATAAAACACAAATCTGCTTGTCCTGCGGTTCAGTGACAGACATTGTTGGCGATACTGTGCTTCTGTAAGCGTTTGTGGACAGGAAAGGCATGCAGATGTAGGATGGTGTAAGTTATGGCGTGAAGGTGTTTGTTACAAGGCTTGTATCAAGTAGTGTAGAGGTTGACGATAAACGTTACTGTTGATCTCGATATTGGTCAAGATGGTGGAATGTTGTATTCGAGGAGCGATGCAATGTTAATTGTATTAGCAATTCATTATTCATGATCTAATGATGTTTTTAGTAATGAGTTTATTGATTTTATTTTCAGGATGTCACAGATGAACTGATGGTGTTGAGACTGGTCTCCAAAAAAACGGAAGCTGTGGTCTCACCAGATCATGAATTCCATCTTATTGTTGTAATGAGAAGAAATTAAATTTTTAATTTTTATATTGATACATATAAAATAATCCATAATGATAACATATATTATAATTTTGTAAACCGTTCATGGATGTAATTTATCATAGTTCGTCTGACCCCGTTTCTTGTATTAAAGGATGTTTTTTTATTTCAAGTGTTTTAATTTGCTCTTGTTGCATATTTTTATATTCTCGTTGTGCATTTTAATGTAGCTTTATAAAATGGATGTTCAAGCCTTTTGGTATACCAGATTATTTTAAACTACGAGTAGTTGTGCCTGCAGCTTCGCCCACATGGAAATCCCGTTTTCCCAACATTTCCCTTCACTGCTCTGCTCCTATTGATTGTAGCGTGATGAAAAGTATACTATAACCAGCTCAGGAGTATGAAAACTAATTGTGCAAGTTTCGTTAAAATCCGTCGAGTAGTTTTTGTTTCTATAACAGTTATACAGACAGACAGTCAAAAATTTTACTGATTGCATTTTTGGCATCAGTATTGATCCATAAACACACCCTAATAGTTATTTTGGAAATATATTTCATGTACAGAATTTACCTCTCTAAAGATTTATTATAGGTATAGATTATAAGGTATATTAAAAAAACGATGAAAAATATAGCACCATGTAATTGTTAGTGCTATGGTGTAATGTTTATGCATTATGTAATGTTAAAAATTATATTGGTTATAATTAACCTTGTAATTAGGATTAGGGATGTGAGGTGGTTTCCACATGCCGCAGCCTGGTGCACTGCTGCACAGAGGATTGTCAATCAGAGGTGCTTCCCACTCCCCGTCCATCTCTTCATCCCAGTCTTCAGGTTTCTTTGCATCTGGATCTGGAAGACATATTACATTATATTCAAATGAGTAGCTAAATAGCATCAGTATTATCACAATTTTTTTCTCATAACATACACTTTATCAAAGTCAAAACTATCTTGATTTTAACTTTAGGTTTAGGTAATGGGCAGGTGAGTTACTTTAATACAAAGAAATAGATTACTTTAAAAAATCCCTAGCAATGCAATTATTATTTGTTTAAATATAAAAAAAATGTATTAATTTGAGATGTACATATAACCTATTATTTTCCTATGAGCAGTTTTAACAACATGAGTATTAAACTGATCGCCTTGTTAATTGTGTTGGTTGCAAGTGCGAATGTTGATCGGGAGGTCCAAGTGCTAGGTCGGGGACTACAAAAATTTTCTAATTTAGATTTTCTAATAGAGGTTCACCGACTATTCCATAGTGGGGCGTAAGCATAATAAATGGTGAAACGTGAGTATGTACTACACTGCTTTGCCTAGAGATTACAGGCATAATTTTACGTAGTTTTAAAATGGTTGGAAAATTATTTTTTTATAACTGCAAGGTTCAGTTACTTTACCTGGTATCATTTCCCGTTCATTTTCAAGCCAGCCATCAGGTTTGACTGCATTTGGGTCCACAATCTGAGCTGGTGCTTCTTCATCCCAATCTTCTGGCTTTGTGGCTGTTGGATCTACAATCTATAAACACACATCGAAAGAAATTGTACAAATTTTATATTATAGGTAAATAAATGGTTGCTTTCATTAACACCAAATTCAAAGTTTTTGAATGCTACAAAAATTTGACCTCAGTGAGCTGACATATAAAACATTCACATATATCTTAGTTACAGACATTCTTATGATTGTTTTGAATAAAAGAAGCATGATTTGAAAATTATGTCACACATTACCTTTTCCCTCTCATCCCAGTCGGCAGGCTTGCTGTCATTGGGATCGTCAATTTCCTCCGGGGGGTTGACTGGTGGGGTGAAATCTTCAAGAAGAGATCCACTGTTGGCCTCTTTGTTATCCACAAGGACAGTGAATGTGTTATCAGGTCGAACAATCAGTGTGTATAAGTGTGGTTCTTTGTCTTTATATATGTCTTCTAGTCTTTGCCTAAAGACATTATTAAAATCGTATGATTAATCGGAAATAGAATTAAATAGGTGCACCTACGTTGGGGTTTGCTTAAATAATGAACAAAACAAAAAAAAAATATTTTCGGTGTCATAGCATTTTCAAATACTTACGTGGGTTTTTTGCTGTGTTTTTCCTCGATAGTTCCATTTTTGGGGTTTCGGTGTCTGAAGATAAAGTGCAACTTATTGTCGTTGCCACATTTATCCGGTCCGAACATAATCGTATAGGGTGTCTGATCATAGAACTTACGTAGATCTGCTTTGGTGTTTGTACCCTTGGATAGGAGCTTCAAATATGCACCTCCGCAATTTTGACCCTCCTGTAATCATATTTTTTTTTCTAAAGTACTTTCGCTGTAAATGTAACCACTTCGTTATATTTTCCGTCAATGACGAGAATGATGTCTATAAATGCACAAAAAGAGAATAAATTACGATGAAGTGTCATAGCAAATGAAAAATAACGAAATCCACTAAATAAACAAGTCTAATTGCCGCTAGGGAAGGTAATAACTTGGGGCAAGAAGGATTCTATGAATGAATAAAGTGGATTGGAATAACAGTTTCATTGTATCATGGTCACAAGAACTATGAACGTCGCAAATAGTCAAGAAATGACAAACAAACAAACAAATGATAACGTCTTTAAAAATGATAAATTAATATTTAAGGTGTTATTATTGTTTTCAATCTTAATTTCATTTGGGACTTTCTTACGTCTGATCATGGCAGCCCCATTGTTCCTTACACTGTATCCTACTACCCTTCAATATACATTAAATATCCTCTTTGGTCAGACAACAATGTTTCGGGGTAGCAGAAAGGTGTTTATCGAATGATATTGCACTATGACGTGATTTAATAAAATGTTCGAAGGTAAAAGTTCTTTTATGATGTTATTATATTTAAAAAATAGTTTTTTAAGGTTTTTTGAAACTTTTCGTCGTTTCGTTTTTAGAACATTTCTAACTCTAATAAAAAATTCTTTAATTGTTTGTCCCGTTTACCGAATAAAGCATCATTTTCAACTTGTTTTGCATCTTGATTATTCGAAATATCCTGATCAAGAGTAAAGGGCGCTGACGTATAATCACTAATAATAGTACACCGAAATAAAGAGATTCGGATGAGGATTCTGGTACATCGCCAACGTGTCTGTTTACGACGAAGTGCTTTTTTAAACACATCTCTTTGTGATATTCTCGTATAGCGTGTTTATTAGTAGTTTCATGGTAATGAACTTTCAATTTATGAAGGTGTATAAATGTCACTTCGACACGAAAAATTGAATATCGTGAAACGGAAAAGTACCTACATACATATATTTATAAATTGGTTAGATGATTCCTATCATCGTTTATCTTTTGACACAGTTTAAAAATCAGAGACGAGCGTTTGGTCAATAATCTCATATATGTCACGGATTCGCGCCTATTGTTTTTCTTCTTTCTATATTTTCTGTATTATATTTTCTATATTATAAAACGGTTTCTGTAATGGCGTCGGTAATATGATAATTGTGACGTCACAAGCACGTAAATAACAGTACAGTTGTAATGATCTACTGAGATTTAGTGTTTTATTGTATAAAATAGTGTACAAATGGTGTCTAATGCCACAATTTACAAATACCTCTTTTAAAGTCCACAAAAACAATTTGTTTCTGTTTCAACGGACCCAAAATAGAGTAAAAAGTGGTTATAATCACACGAAGAGATCCAACGAGCGTTGTACCCCAGTCAAATGGTTTTAAATATGAAGATCATTTTGATATTAATAATATTTGTGTTTTTACATTACTATTGAAATTCAATTACAGACCTGTAAAACCAAAAAAAATTATGTTAATTTTATAGATATACAATGTCAACGAAACACTAAAATTAAGATTTTACGAAAACATTTCTTAATAGTCATTCGAAAAGGTTGGTGTATTTAAATATTTTTAGGAGATATTTCCTTTACTCTTTTTACGTGTCTGAGTTCAGCAGCATAAAAATCTTGCGTTGTTTTTGAAGAAAAGAGCGATCATAAAGGTGTCTTTTTTAGGTAGGTTATGAACTAATGCCATTAGCTTACATAAAATTGCTTCTCATTTTCAGATTAGAAATAAATCACAGAACTTTTATATATCAAATTTAAGTAACAATATTAAGAAATTATTTTAGAAATAGCGCAAAAATAGATTATAACGTCGACAAGCCTACAATGATCTGCAGTATTTACCGCGTGTGACGTCACTGCCCTAACAACCAATTACAGGACATTTCCGTTGTTGATTACATTTCAAAATATATTTTCTTATTGTATTTTTAAGAAGAAATTAACTTATATTTCTTATAATTTTACACATCATTAGATTTTGTAGCATATTTTTAATGTAGTCCAATAGCTTATTGTTCACTATGATAAGCATATATAATTTTAGCGAATAGAAAATTAACCAAAAACTCTTCCATTCTATGTTGAATTAATTACTCTTTGATAAATATAACGCTCTGCGAGCATTATATGAACACGATGTAAATTATTCATATTTTTCATATTTGACGTTCGATATTTGGTTACGTATAAGATCGTAAGTCGGAGCCGATAAGCCAATTAGGCGCAGTGGCTTACTTTCTAAAACTACGAGAAGGTATTGTATAATACGTGGTAAGTGACGTAACCATTGTTACGAAAGTATTATAATAAGAACATGTTGAGGGTCATACAACTAGTATGGTATAAAACTAAACTTGTATTAACATAACGTGGGCGTGGTCAGAACAAATTCAATTATTTGGAATAAAGAGGATTTCCTATATGATCTAGAGTTCTAGTCATACATACAGGTAGTGTGTCAGCCAAGTACGCAAAGCAAAAGGGAGCCCACAAGGGCAGTGGGTTGTTTTAAATGAACTATTTAGGCAACTTCTGACTTACTCTGCCTCACTTAGAATTTTCAATATTCACTAAGACCATCTTCTAATGACTAATGACTATGTTCACAATATAGTGATGTCCCAAAATCACAATTTTTATCACTAATTCACTCACAGACTCAACAAAAAAGCTTAGACTGCCTCCATGTTATTTAGGAAGGTAAAAATTGATATAGAGTTAAGATTATTCATCATATATACCATAAAAAGTTATTAATGCAACATAACTTTAGATTGTTATTATTGAATGATAAAAAATACCCCTAATAAAAACATCAATGTGTGAGAAACATGCCGTCTTTATAATAAAACTCTGTACATTCTGTTTTGTAACAAACTTCACACTCTTTCACAGGGATGTTTTAGGTTGGATCACAATAACTTCCTAAGAAAGTTTACTAAGAAACGACTTAGAAATTTTAAGTATATTTAAAGTATTAACCACCATTTATGAGATAATAAAATTTTTTGAGATAATTAAAATATGGCCGGTGTATTTCAAATTTTGACAAAAATAAAATGTACCAAACCACTAAAAAAATAAATATTCATAAGAAGCAGTTTACCTGCATAGTGACTTCATATTGGACAATCAATGGCTTATCCTTAAACTCAAAAGGTTTATCTAACAAGGCAGATATGGCGGCATGCTTTGCTTCTGTTGTTAATACTAAGCCCAAGTCATTCTTCAATATTCCACGTGCAGGTGACTGTATCTGTAAGAGAATACTTCATAGTTACATATCAGAAATTAATGATTCAGATGATGATTTCTAGTACAAGCTCACAATCTGGATTTGTATGTGGTGTATGAGAAATCACTCACCCCCTGTGGGATATGAAGATAAGTTGGATGTGGGAACTCTAATGTGTAATTGTGAGATATAAAGATAACTGGTGAAACAGAGGAATGTACTTATCGGCCAGTCTGCCTACCTCTTTAGGTTTTATACATGTAATGTAACATTTTTAAATTTAGACAATTTATGATCAACTCAAAGCACTACTGGACTGCAGGTACATTTATGTAAATAGATTTGTTCCATCCTCACAAACAATACATAAAAAAAGCTATTTTGCCTACAAATTATTATTGTAATATATTTGGGACAATAACAATTTAACATTTTTGACAAAAGATATTTGTGATTTTTTGTCACTTAAGGCTGTTCACAATAATATTGACGTAAGTTTCATCATAAAGGAATTTTACATGTGATCCATTTACATTCTACATTTTATTCTGATTACATTCTATGTTGCAATTAGACCTTCTAATAAGATTGTTAATTTTGTTTCATCAAAATATTAATTTGCTGATTTTATAGTGAAAATTTCATTTTGTGTAGCATGTTCTTGTAACTCCTACATGTATACGATATTTATAAAAAAAATCTCAATACTAACCTCCCATTTACCATCATACTTCGCAATGTTATCGTCCACTCCTTGTTTCTTCGCTTCTGACTTCACCCACTTCTTTTTGAAAGCTGACTCATCATCAAAGTGCTCTGCTAGGTACACCTTCTTGGGATTGACTTTTGGGCTGTGATATACATCCTCTTCAACCTATAAAAGAACAGTTTTTATAAATATAGTGATTTAATTAATGTCACAAAGGATAAAAGTACAGATGAGAATAGATATGTATATAAAAGTATGTATGTGAGATATGAGATAATGTTATTTTGAGACATGAGTGTCTGTTTAAAAAATATATTGATACTTCTATTCAATCTAATTCTAATATACTGGAACCCGGTAATGATGTTTTTCGATACATCATTTGAAAACATCTAAATTTTTTTAATATCAAATACTCTTTCTTATTAATTGCTGCGTTAGTTGCAAGCATAACTGTCCATCATAAGGCCCTAGATCCAAATCTCAGGCTGAGCAATATTGGATTATTCTTATGTAGATTTTCTAGTTGTGCCCAGTATACGGAACAAGGCTCACCACCTATTCCATAATAGTACATATACATAACTGATGAAATGTGTGAGTGTACAACTCTCCTGTGCCTACCTCTATGCTGATTACAGGCATAAACTATATTCCCTTTTTCACTAATAAGTTTAATATTATTGTTTTCCAGTCAAATCCAGAAAGCTTTTTTTGTTTGTTTCATATGTGTGAATTTTAGAACCAGAGATTAGAGTAGTACCCATAATAGTGGTTTACTGTAACTGTTATGTTAATACAATTGTTATAATTATCACAAAAAAAATGACAACCCCACTGAGTTTCTTGTTAGTTCTTGTCAGTTGTGGGTGCGGTTCCAACTAACATAAACTTATCTACAATTATGTTTATATGTCGCTCGCTGAATGCAAAAGGATCACAAATCAAAAATTTCTCAAAATAATTTTATTGCAAAAATGAGGTAGTTTAGTCAATTTAGACCTCATTTTTGCTATAAAATTTGATTTGTGGCCCTTTTGCATTCAGTGTGCGATGTGATTGCAAATCCTATATAAATAAATGTTTTTTGACTTTGTACTATTAAGAAAATGATAGGATCTGTAGGATGAACTTTAAGTGAATATTCATATTGTGAGATCACAACCAGGTGTTGTAATGAGCCTAGAGCTTCAAAGATTTACTTCTCATTTACAGAGATGTGATTTATTTGAAATACTTCTATTTAAAATGCAAATACAAAATGCCTATTTTGTATTTAAATGTCTTTAAGTAAAAAACCTTTTGTATTTTATTTAAAATACTCTTCAAGTAGTATCTTGCATTTTTAACATTCATTTCAAAATGCAAAATACTTTGTGATTCAGTTTAGCCAACATTACCTACCAGTCAAAGAAAATGAAATGAACGAATAACCCTGTATATCCGAATTTGACCAATAAAGGCGCCTGCTGGCCATGTAATAAAAAAAAGTATAACAATAATAAAATATGAATTAGATGCACAATCAACCGAAATAAACGGCCAAACAATTCACAAAATAGAGTCATGGCAATCTTTTCATAGTCTTTTTTTACACAATTTTAAGAGAGTATTAAATATTATTGTTAATAACATAACATAATGTATTGATATGCCTACTGATACATACATATCTTCACGCCGGGTCCCTCACGGGGTAGGCAGAGAGCACTGAGTGCCAAATATCTCTATCCTT
>DWEJ01002454.1:0-11454 GCA_018245835.1 Mysoria sejanus stolli | reverse complement strand
GTTACCTGCAAAATATCCCTTATATTTATAAACCACATAAAACAAAAATAGCGTTTAATTATTGACGTTACGTTTGCTAATATATAAAGGTCTGCTATATCACAAGCAAAAGCAAAAGGAAGCTGTAAATTTTGCGATAACTTTAGGTACAGGGCAGATGCATAGAAATGTGAATTTCGTCCAGCAAATTCAACGTTTGAAAGGCTTCCAAAAGATAGCTTTTAGCTGATTGAAACATTTTGACTGGTAATTAAGGAGCAGTTAATTTGGACTGCATGAAAGCCGTTTCGCGAATTGGTAATGCATCGGGAGAATGAATTCAAGGAGTTGCCCGTCGGATGGATCTTGTGTTAAGATTTTCTTTACATTAAGAGAATAGCTGATGAGTTGTAAAGGAGACTAAAGATTTTATAACTGTTAATAGAACTGGACTAGTTAGTAGAAATGAAAACCAATTATATCGAATTTGATGAATTTGCTTTTGACAAGCTAATTGTAAAAGTATGTACATAATATGTATATTATTCTACAAGGACAAAATCAAGTACAGAATCGAGTCTTTGTTTCAATGAATGTACAAATATGAGACAAGTTAAGATATCTTGCAATAACAATGTTAACAGTAAAAAAAATAATCCTCTTTGGCCCCTTACAAATAGGAATCCAGTTTCGGCCATCTGGTTACTCATTACGCACTTGCTCATAACTCAGCAAGTTAGGCTCGAGTTGAAACATCATCGTCAAACTTTCGACTTTAATACACTTAAAATACTTCCACTTAGTAGGTTCTAAAATTTGGAAGATGCGATACGGGGATGAGAGGGACTTTTACGACTTCGGAAATTAATGGCGAGTGAACCGCCAGTGGAGGGTATTTTTCAAGTCTAATATAACTTTTGCGGGCCCAGATTTTATGAAATTCTGCAAATTATATTGAACTTAATGTATTGTAAAAATCGTGAACGTGCTGTAAAATATAACGTCGTTTGTACCGACATTACTGAAATTGTTTTTATATTGGTATGAATGTTGATGAAAGAGAAAGGGAGCATGATGAATTATTGGAGATTTCCTTTATCTTCACGCCTGTATTTCACGAAGAGATAAGCAGATGACTGGTTACGTCGCACCATGAAAAAGGTGGTAAGTCCACTGGCATACACATGACTTAAACCAAGACTTCGACTCACTACTAGAAAATCTATGGTAGAAAAATCCGACACAATAATCGAACCCAGGACCTCTATTAATCCAAATGAAAACGTTTGCAGAAATAGTAGAGTTGGTCAAATTTTTTAGGATGGAAACTATAAACAGAGACATTTGAGATCAGTCATGATTCCCGCAATATGAAACCGTTGTAGAAATATGTTTTTTAGAAATAATTCCGTCCAACGTCTGCTTTCTTTTCTCCTACGACAATTTTCTTTGTATATAAAAGTGCTGAAAGTGATAAATATGATTTAAGTGGCTATGATTCGTTCATACCAAATCGAATACGTTGGAAGAAAGTTAAAATTTTATGTATATTTTTATCACATACTTCATTTGCCTTCACTGCTGTTTGCGGCATAAACACAAAATCATAACAATCATTTATTAATTTCTTTTTTAACTTCACGCCTGTAATCCCCGAAGAGTTAGGCAGAAGATTGCAGAATACTCCCATGTCTCACCGCATACGTTTTTACGTCCCATTATGGAATAGGTGGTGAGCCTATCGCCATGCATCGAGCACTTATCCAGCCTCCGAACCACTACTAGAACTTTAATTTAATTTAGATTTTCTAGAAACTTTTCTAGAAAATTTTCTAGAAACTTCTAAATTAGAAAAATTCTTTATAAAATTTTGTAGTGTTCGACCCGGGAATCGAACCCAGGACCTCCCGATCGGCAATCGCACTTGCAACCAACACAACCAACGAGGCAGTCAGTATTATTATTAGTCAGTGCATATTATTAATTCGTTTCTTATGCAGTAGAAGTCTTTGTAGGAAATTTTGAGTATAATCGAAATTCATATATAGATATATTATATTTTGCAATCAAATTAATAAACTGGAGAGATTTTAGAAAAATTTTAAAAATGGTGTTGAATTCCAATTCAACACCATTTTCAATGGTCCAATTCACATTCGGCTTATGGCGATGACTCAATTTATTGTCTATCGGTGCGGTGGGTGGGACGAAAAATGCAAAAATTGCTCCGATATATCAGTCAGAACGAATAAATACGGACAAGTACCTCACACTTGAAACTATATTTTGATATAACGTTCATGCAAGATAAATAGTTATGAACATTTTATTTGATCAATAAAATGTTAACTCGCTTAAGCAAACACATGTTGAATTGTTCCGTTTTATTTCATAAGTACCACTTAATACAAATTTTTCGTCATAATTATATTCGTAAATGCAATTTATGTCCGCGACTGAATTAATCGGCATTTTCACACGTTTGAGATGTCCATTATTATTTCGTTTCACGTTAAAACTGAGCATAATTTCCCTTCCAACACTGCGGCTGACGGGAACGCCGTTTTTCCTTATTCCCTGTTAATTCGCCCGCAGGACGTTTGTCTTCGCCTTGTTCTATTATTCCCTTTCATCGGTCAGTGTGAGATGGTATATTTTCATGATTTCTGCAATTTAAATTAATTACATGGCTTCATTCATTCATGTACTTAAGCATATTATATGCATTTCCAAAGCCTCATATACTTCTTTATTTGTTATTAGAGCTGATTGAAACATAAGATATAAATCACAATCGTTGTTAACTAATGCGTAGATTTGAATAACGACAAGATTATTTTTATACATTTGAACAAATTAATTGATAATAATAGCCCAGAACTCAGCACCTAACGATCAGCAGTTTCATTGGCAACGACTTGTCCAATGTGGTAATATAAAAAAAAAACATTTTGATGTGTCCAATTCCAACATAATTTGTCTTTATTTAACATTATTACTGCATGTGCAATACTAAATTGGATATTACCATTCATGTACGATCGTTTCTGAAGATTTTGTATAATTTTCTGCCGAGGACTGTGAAGAAAGCAATTTTTCCTGCTCTTGGATAAATTAAGCGAGTGTTCTTCCTGTGCTTTGATTGTTGTGTATACTTATTGCTTGTAACTTTGATATCTATATTAATATTGAAAGTTATGTTCCTTGAATAGTGGCAATAGTAAGGATTTTATGAAATTATAAATATGTAGTCTAAATGATTCATTATGTATTTGTCTTTATTGTATATAATTTATTGCTTGGAAGCGAGTTAGTTAATGATTATATGTGGTGAAAGTATATGAGCGATTTTAAGCTGGCATGAATAGTCAGATATTCTCTATTGGGTTCTCATTTTTTAATTCAATATAATTTGTACGAGCATATTACTGAATTATATCAATGCCATTTCTCGCCATTCTTCAGTCTCGCGTGGTTCTTTGTTCGCCCGCCTCGGGTAATTTACTCGGCGTCTTGTATTATTACTGCGAGATCTCCTTTGTCGGTCAGTTAAATGTTGTGTTTTATTATTATTTTCTGTTACTCTAAGAGCTCTCTGCAGAATTTGAGATCAATATTCATTTTATTTCGTATAATACGTTTTAATGTTGATCATTTTGTTTTAAAACAACTTCTTCTTCGATACTTCACAGTCTTAATTCTTATAATTTATATAATATGTATCGTATAAATTAATCTGTAATTAACACCGAGTTAGATGTGTCTACTACGTATTAACACTGTCATCCTGGGTTGACTGATATAGAATGCTATTAAGCATTAAGTCCGCACTTTGTAACTTGGTTGCAATTAAGCAATAAAGATTCAATAAATAAAACAAAATGAGGCAACCAGTGTTAATAATATTATTTTACGGTAAAAACATAATTCATTTTATATCAAACGGACTTCTAACTTATGAAATGTGGGAGTGTAATTACACTTCTCTACCTGCCTCTTCAGAAATAACAGGCGTAATGTAACGTATTAAAACAATAATAGCGTTTTGCAAGCGATCAATATATTGAGGCCAGTTGGAAGCTCCCTGTGATGGTAAAACGAAGCAAATCGACACGCGTTAGGGTGAGCGCTCATTGCGGCTAATCCGTCCTGTTGGTTACAACCGATAAAGAATTTATTAGCGCTACCACAGCCACAAAAAAAGTTAAAACGTTAACGTTGAAGCATCAATTTGATTTTTGAAGAATAATAATAAAAATTTTTTATCTATATAATATATGGCTATTTTTTACATATGTTCCTGACACCTTAGTGCGAAATATGTATGTTTTGTTATAGATTTTAATATAAATAACATCTAATTTTTTTCTAATCTTGTTTCTCCTTAATGTCACCAAAACTTGAATTAATCACATAATCAAACTACTTTATTGACACTGATTTTAATAATAATCATCATCATCATCATCAGCCTACAGCTGTCCACTGCTGAACATAGGCCTCCCCCAAATCGCGCCACTTTGCTCGGTCCTTCGTTGTCCTCATCCAGTGTCTGCCGGCGATCCTACAGATGTGATCGGACATCTGACATCATTTATGAAATCATTTGTATTTAAATAATGACCGTGTGCTGTCAACGATGTCAATAGCGCAGATTATCGCGGACTGACTCCATTCAGTCCTGTTTAATACGACAGACGCGTACGGCACCGCAGGGGCCCGCTCCAGGTTTAATTATTGCTGTAATAACGCAGCTACAAGGTCCGAAGCCTCCGTCCGTTCTCCTCAGCGCCTCCCGTAACCTCCCGGCGCCCTGTGTTCTATTTATTAGCGAGGCGATTTACTTGTGTCAAAGGGTTCATGAAATTATTCTGTTTAGACTCTTAGAGGGATTCGAAATGTTTTAGTGGCTTCATTTGCGTTTATCTTTATTTGGTAATACAGTAACTGCACGACGTTATATTCGTATTCAGAATATATTGTGGTATGTTACATCACGCCCGTAATCCCCGAAGAAGTAGGCATAGGAATGTCCCACTATGGTATAGGTGGTGAGCTTATGATCACACATATCCAGACTCCGAGCCACTACTAGAAAATCTAAATTAGAAAAATTTTGAAGTGCCCGACCTGTCAATTGAACCCAGGACCTCCCGATCGGCAGTCGCGTTTGCGACACAACCGACGAGGCAGTCTATTGTTCATATTCAGTCATATTGTTCTAAATATTCCAAGTTAGTTTTATAGCGTCTATTACTTCAACAATACTTTTTCCGCGCCCGTGCTAAATTGCAGTAGGTACCTACTCGTAATTATAACACGAGGCATTAGACTGTCGCCAGTGATAGTTGTGCGACATGGGGCGGGGAGAATAACAATTGCTGTAGTCGTAGTCTCGACATTCATACATGTATCTATTTGTTCTGAGGAATTGTGATCCGTAAATGTTAATTTTAATCAAAATGGAACGTTACTGCGGCGGGTGACGATGTGTGCGCACACTGCAGTTTCAAAACGTTTTCGAAGAGTCGTTTCCTTTTAGTGAAGCAGTGGGCCGTCGCACGCTTGTGCTCGCGCGCTGCGTAACGACTCCTGAGGGTGTTATAATTAAATTATAAACTTTTGTAACCGGGGATGTTCCGTCGAAGGGTCAACTTGCGCTTTAAGTAAATGCCGTATCGTAAAACTTTATTACGTGCAAAATAAAGGGGTTATAAACTTTTACATTTGTTTTGCTTCACGCTAAGATTGTAAAAGTAACGTTGGTATGAATTAATTGTCTAGAAAGTAATCATTGGAAGCCATTCCGTTTCTGTCGCTCGTTAGCATTTATTCTTCACTATTAAAAACATGTCGTGGATGAGTTGGAACTAACGAACGCGTGGTTTTGAACGATGATGTCGTCATACCTTTTCTAAATTTATTACATTATATTAAGGAAGTGAACTTTCGCCATCTCTTAAAATATAATTCCAATATTTACCGGTAACTCCCGAACAAAGCGGTCGGCGGCCGACGTCCACACCAGGCTGCACCGTTGTACATGCTTACACAAGTTATGGTTCTTCATTATAGAATTACAACTGTATTAAGTGCTCCACATAGTTTATCGTAAGTAACCCCCGAATGACTGCGTTACGACAAATAATTCATTTCGAGTGAATTTCTCACAGAGCCGCCTTAAACTAAATACTAAAAAAGTTTTCGTACGCGAGCCCATCAACGGAGCCCCGAAAGGTTCCTTTTCGTTTATTCCTCGGGGAGCCGGGCTTACGTCTCGCGTTTGTTTATGGGATACATGAGATTACTAAAGACATTCGCAGTAAAATTATAATAGCTTCTATTTTTTAAATGAACATGTAGCTACTAGATATGATTTCAAATAGATTACGTACATATATGTTTTATTGTCGAAAAATGAACTGACGACGATTATATATAAATTCAATACGAACCCGCAAAACGAGGCTGCAACGAGGGCGTATAATGAATTATCAATAAAATTGTTTCATTTCTGTTCTTTTTCAGCTGGAAACGATTTTTCTAGCTTCCATAAAGAAGTGCAGTATAAAATGCCGCGAATGCACGCCAATAACTTCTGCCAAAGGACACAAAAAACCTAATAACTTTTGCAAATAGTAGCAAACAAGATGATATAAAAGTAACAGTAAGTTGTGACAATTCAAGCGAGCGAGCAAGCGAACAAGCGAGCATGCATTAATAGCAAGGTGTGATCCTTCCTACGTATCGAAGCTATTATTGCGTATCGCATGTGTGCCTGAACGCGCGCGACTGGCAGGTACGGCCGTGAGGCCACATTGTACCCAGAACACGCGGCGCTAAAGGCCATTGAGATACACGCTGCGCCGTTAAATATACACCAGGATATCATATAATCCAGAGTCCTACTCAGCTGTTACTAGCTTGTATGCAATGGTTTGGGACACGTGAGCGGTAACTCGCTGCCATGTTTAAACGAGAGATTAATATCAAAAGAGAGATCAATAGAATGGACCCATAATTTAAAAAGGAACAAATGTGAATAAATATCTTATGAAGTATAGACACAACGTTGAATAATAGTGTGAGTGCAAGCGAAAAATACCTAAATAAAAAAATATTGTCACATTTGATTTCGGGTCAGTAGAACATAACATATAATGTAAGAATAAGTGTTATTTGGTATAGTCGTAGTAATGTTGTGTTGTTGACACAACATTAAACATGATGTACCCACAGATCGACAAACCGCACCGAGGTACTGAGAGCTAATTATGTGCAGAGTAATTAATCGTCAGAGATGCAATCCCCGCGGCAAGGAGTGTGCGCCGCACTGTCCTGCCTACACTGAGCTATTTCTCATGCATGATAGGACAGAACTTTCGCTCAGCGAACCACGACTCTGAGTCACAACGTGAGAAAGAGTGTTTGTTATACTAATCCCATAGTTCCGGCTATCTACTTGTACATGTGAAAATAAGATGATAATACAAGATATACGCGTGCAGTAATATATCTTCTACATTTTTTTTATCTTCACGCCTGTAATCCCCGACGAGGTAGGCAGAGGAATGCAGAACACTCCCACGTCTCACTGCATACGTTTTTACGTCCCACTATGGAATAGGTGGTGAGCCTATCGACGTTTATCGGGCACATATCTGGACTCCAAATCACTACTAGAATTTAATTTAATTTTAGATTTTCTATAAAATTTTCTAGTTAATATTCTAAATCAGATTTCTAAATCAGAAAATTTCTAAATTAGAAAAATTATTTTTGTAGTGTTCGACCCGAGAATCGAACCCAGGACCTCCCGATCTGCAGTCCACTTGCAACCACACGACCAACGAGGCAGTCAAAAATCTTCTCCATATTTTCGGAATGTACCTGTTATATACTATGGTGTTATTCAAGTATTGTCCTCCTTTGACTTATTTTTATGTTTGTATTCAAATAGTAGTCGTCTTGTTAATTCATATTGTCGTACATAATAGCGCAGGTCAATTTAAGTGCACCAATACCCGCGCGTCCTAATACACGAGCATTAAGAACAGTCAAATGAAATCCCCACTCACCAATAACACAATTGTGGGGAAGCCAAACATTTGTCAATTTGCGATCGACCTTTCAAACAACATCTGTTGAAAGGGGCAGTATCGGGGCAGTATCGGGGCATTAGGTTAGGCATTCGGGGCGACTTTGTTCATAGTCACGGATCCGGTCAATTGCTTGACCATCTGCGTCGTGCCGGAGAGTGGACTCGTGTAGGTTTATGGTGACTCAGATGCTTGCGATGGGCTGTTCGTTCGCTTAAGGATTCATAATTTTGTTCGACCTTTATAGTAATATGCTATTTCACTTCAAAACAGATTTTTTGTTTAGAATACGTACGTTTGCAAAGTACGAATATATTTAAGCAAAAAAGAATTCTCCGCGGAAATTGGATTGGTTTGTTATTTAAAAAGTTATCTACATTAATTGATCGCGTTCCGCATACTTGAATAGTTTATCAGTAATTAAAAATTTAATGAGAGTGCTATTTGTGCGAGATTTATGGACGCCGGCTACAGTTCTTGCAGCGTCAAGCAGCTCCGCTACGGCCGCCGCGCGCCGGCGCCGACCGACGGCCGGTCACGCCGATTTTCCGTTCTCTTGTTACCACATATATAGCATTTGTGAGCCGATGAAAGCGAAAGCTATTAATCATCTATGGTGTTACTATTCATGGAAGTCTGTTAATGCAACGTTGCCCTTATGCATTTAAATGGACCGTGGTCACGGCGTGTTACTCGCGGCGTCACACACCGACGTGTTTGGTGGAATAGTCACTAGAGTCTTTATAGATACTTCTACTAGCAAAACTGTAACTCTATAATTGGTACGCTCTGTATTTGGTAGATAGTGATAACAGTATCATATTTCTGTTCACCGCTGTTGGCTCTATTAAAAAGGCTGTAGAACACATGGAATGTCTACGTTAATTTTAGAGGCGAATTATTTGCAGTTGGTTGTAACACGATGACATTAAAATATCTTCACTAATTACTTAGTTCAAAATCCAAATCTATTAAATACTGTACTTGACGACAACAGGCACTCGAAGAAATATGTGATGTGTTCTAGTATTTCGTAGAAAAACACAAGTAAATCTTAAACAACGGAAGGTTCAAACAAAATGAATAACAATCAAGCCGAATAAAGAGTGAGTCAATAATTGAATAAGGAATTTCCATGAATAGAAGTTACCGGGACTACGGCGAGGGCAAATTAAATTCCTGTCTACTTGAACAAAGTCTTAAGTGTTACAATAAAAGTGTAATTTTATTAGGAACTGCGGAACTGTTGTCGATCCGTTCTTAATTGAATTAAGTGGGAGCCTTCCGCCAGCGCGCCGCTTGGCTATACCGTCCATTGTCTCCGCGGACGAGCCTCAGGATTGTGTGGCTGTCTGTGTAATTATACGGCCGATGCGAAAATTACATTAAGTAGTTCATTCATGCGTATTTCGGACAAAACCAGCTGAGGGAAACACATTCACCAGTTGACTCCATGATACTGATGATGATGAGACATGAGCAGCCCGTGGCGTGGAGTACCACAGGTAAGATTAAATACGAATACAGTCAACAAGCGATATGTAACACGCATAATTTCGTCTTGTTGGTCGTGTTGGTTGCAAGTGCGACTGCCGATCGGGAGGTCCCGGGTTCGATTCCTGGTTCGAACACTATAAAATTTTCTGATTTAGATTTTCTAGTTGTGGTTCGGAGTCTCAATATGTCCCGATGCATGGCAAAAGTCTCACTACCTATTACACAGTGGGTCGTAAACGAAACTGGTGAAACGTGGGAGTGTTCTACATTCCTCTGCCTACCTCTTCGGGGATTACAGGCGTGAAGTTACGTCACGTTAGTTAGAATGGAATCTAATAACTCTGACTTTGTACTTGCGTCGACATACGCGTGACGTAAAGTATTCATTTGAGTTACTTACTATTCATAAAAGGCATTAAGAACTCAATAATTGTACAATATGAGAAGGCTGGCGTGTTCATAATAATATAACACGTATGTATGTTACCAAAACTGCAGTTGCCTATAACGCCGTACCTGTAGCGTCGCACGGGCTCCGCGCTAATGGACACAGCTATCAGCGCGCCCCCAGCTGCGTCCGGCGGCAGAGTGCTTGTGCTACTTACGGCGGTTCGCTGATATCAGGTGCTAGTTGGCAAGTTCATTGAAATAACATTCAATATTGTACTTACCACATTTCGATTTCATCTTACGAACAATATAAATGAAATGAAGCTGCGATGTTTACTTTATTAAGATCATGAATATTTAGATTTTGACTGCCTCGTTGGTCGTGTTGGTTGCAAGTGCGACTGCCGATTAGAAGGTCCCGGGTTCGATTTCCGGATCGAACACTACAAAATTGTCTAGTGGGAGTTCAGAGTTGGCATAATATGTGCCCGATGCATGGCAAAAGGCTCACCACCTATTCCATAGTGGGACCTAAACGTAACCGGTGAAACGTGGGAGTGTTCTGCATTCCCCTGCCACCTCTTCGGGGATTACAGGCGTGAAGTTACGAATATTTAGATTAGTAAAAGTTATTATCATCTCCATCAGAACACAGCGTTGGCTTGCGGTAAATATCACGTTTACACACACGTGTTATTAAGTTAAAGTGGCGAAAAACGTCAAAAGAAAATCTAGTTGCCTTTTATCTGATTCTAGTTGGGGTGCGTCGTGAACAAGGGTTCGTCGGCGAGCGGTCGCAGCCGCGGCCGGACACTTGCCCGCTGCGTCTGTTGGAGCCCGGCACTTTACCATCGCTTAGTACAACATTACGGTCATTGCTGACGGCCCCCCCACCCCCTACTATAAATTGTAGTTTATGTATTCTTTGTTTTGGTCATTATGTCCCAAAAACATTGCTTTAGTAATTGGAATATTTAGAATTGCAGTGTAAAATCACTACATCTCAATATTCATGTTTAGAGACTTAAAGTTTTAGCGAGTTCTTCGTGGGGTGCACATCCTACTCATTTAAGAAAATTATATATTACTTTTATTAGAAGTAGATTTGACTATGGATGCTTTCTGTTTGACAACAGTGCTAAAGTTCATCTAAGAAAATTAGAAAAGGTCCAAAATCAAGCCTTAAGAATCATAGTTGGTTTCATAAGAAGTACACCCATACATGTAATGGAATCAGAGCTATCCATTCCTCCACTTTATTTGAGAAGAATATATCTAGGTTATAAATATTGTTTAAAAGCACACTCTTTTCAAAATAATATTATAATTAATATGTTAGATAATCTTAATAACTTATGTAATAGTAAACGTAACTTCACGCCTGTAATCCCCGAAGAGGTAGGAAGAGGAACGCACAACATTCCCACGTTTCACCGGTTACGTTTAAGTCCCACTATGGAATAGGTGGTGAGCCTATTGCCATGCATCG
>DWEJ01002453.1:0-11455 GCA_018245835.1 Mysoria sejanus stolli | reverse complement strand
TAGAATAAGAGGAAATGTATATAGAACATAAGACCATTTTATATGTACCTTGTTCTGGCAAATAAAGATTGATTGATTGATTGATTGATTGATTGATTGATTGATTGATTAATTGATTGATTGATTGATTGATTGATTATACAGCACTATGTCTCGCTTAATTTGAAACACCGATTATTCTGCATGACAGTAATTAATTATTGAACGTCACCTATTTGGTGTTCCCACGTTTGTAATATTGTATAGGTTATATTTCCCTGATTAGCAGTTAAGCATCTCGGTTTTTTATATTGCTTATATCTTTAAGTTCCATTGAATAAACAGAGTTGTTTATTAATATAAAAATATCTTTGATCATCACGAATATACTATACCTCCAGAAATCATTGATAATTACCATAGCAGTCTTATTCGCCCATTTGTCCAAATTTTTAAACACAAACTCATGTAAAGACATATTCGAGATAGTCACATCTTTAAACGGCGACTTGACAATATTATCAGCAGTCCACAAATGTTTGTTTCTAAAAACATTGATGAAAATATTTCTCGAAGACAATATATCTAAGCGCTTCACAAATTTTATCATGTTTAATAACATTTAATATGTGAAGAAAACTATAATGGTCACTCTTGTTATCATACGAATTTAGACATCTAGAATATGAAAAAAAAATTAAATATGTTACGAAGTAATAATTATAAATTTAAGCTAATGTAAGAACTTAGTAAATGCTTTGCTAAGTTAATAAATAACGTCACGTTTTATATAATTAACTCTCAGACAAAGACTAACAAGATTGTAATGCATGAGGCTAATATAGTGTCTACAACATAAGCAAGAACGAACCGTAGGTACGTTTCTCCAAGCCTCCCTCCATACGTCGATAATTGTTTCCGTTACGTTGCAAAGAATCCAAATTGTAAACGTAATGTGACTTACCAAAACAACCGACCTTGCTGAAGGCCAATTTTCTTATCGTTGGACAATTTATTTGGACGTCGATTTAATTGAACGCCTCTTGATAATGTGATAATAATAATGATAAAAAATAATTAAAAACCCTGCTGATATAAAAATACGTACAATTTCACGGAGCCATTGTGAGGAAATCTGTACAACTCAGAATAAATTGGCCACAATGTCCTCTAATGTTAATGACGGCCACCAACTCTTATTGGCCTCAACGGCGGCCACCAACTCTTATTCGCAAACGTGGCCTCAATTCTTTTCATTTTAAAAGGCTAGTTTAATACAAATGTATAATAAAAAGTTTCATGATGTTAGGCGACAGCTTCAGTTACTCATTAAAATTTTGACAGAGACCCGACAAATAGACAATTTGGATACTTCGGACATCCGTGTCGGGACTGAGAAAGAATACATCCGCCGACTCCGTGCTCCGCAGAGATACCCGTGGTAACTAGTAAGAGGTAATTAGACCCAGCGCTAGCAGATCGCGGTACGATGCTTAGGCGGCCCTTGAACATATGCTCTGCGATCCCCAACGCCCATGCCCAGCATAAGAATTATGGATAATAACCCCACAGGGAAGGGCTTTGTACAGTGGTGGACTGTAAAATGCTGATGTTAATGACGATGCCAGCGCCAAGCTGAGTCGCCGATATTTTTTTTCTCCACCCCGTATCCCCACTCCCAATTTTGTAGCTTTTGCCATACAGAACTCGGAAAGCTAAATTACAAAAATCCAGGAGTGCCCGTCCCGTGATTTGAACCAAGTACCACCCGATCGGCAGCCGCACTTGCAACTAACGCGATTGTCACTGTCACTATAATAAGTCACTGTATTAATCATAAAATCGTAACTTCACGCCTGTCATAGTGTAGATCATTGTATCACCGATTAATTTTATTGTATATCTCCTGTAAACATAATTGGTGAAACCTACACTAGCATGCTTCACTACTACTACGGACTACACTTCTATGCTTCTTCGGGGATTGCAGGCGTGACGTCACGTTCTATTAGGAAACATTGATCGGCTAGTAATAAGAAACTACTGCACACTAATCAATTCGGTTTCACTCGTGGAAGGCCAACATCTGATGCCTGATTCAAATTATTAGAGAGTGTATTCCCGGCTCGGGAGGTGTCACCTGACGCTTTTGGGGTGTTCTGTGATTTATCCAAATTCAAATCTTTCGATTGTTTGCAGCATGAAACGCTTGTCAGGAACCTACACCATTATGGTATTAGAGGCATGGCTCTGAATCTTCTCACTTCTTACCTAAGTGATAGGAATTAAAAAGTTTATAACGATTGGAAATTATCACATGGGTCAGCTATAGCAATATGCCCCAAAGCTCTATTTTGGGACCTTTTTTGTTCCTCTTGTTCATTAAAGACTTACATACCGCATCTTTTGGGGGATATCTGTGATATGGTGTTGTATGCATACGATACATCTTTAGTTTTTAAGGTAAATAGACGATAATCTGTAACTGATAATGTAAACAACGCTCTCTCTAGAATCTTACACTGGTTTAGTGCAAATAATTTACTCTTGAATAGCAGTAATACAAATAAACACCGGGACTGTGATGAACAATGAGGAACTAAAAGTGGTCAATATGACTGTTTCTAGGTATTACATTAGATGCTAAGCTACAATGGGGTCCACATATAGAAACGTTATCTGGCAGACTTAGTTCCGCGGCTTATGCTGTGAAGAAGATTCGTCAACTGACCGATGTTGACACTGCGCGTTTAGTTTATTTCAGCTACTTTCATAGCATAATGTCATACGATCGTCTCCTCTGGGGCAGTGCCGCCTGACATCGACTCCATTTTTGTGCTCCAGAAACGAGCTATTCGAGCTATCTTTATGATGGGTCCAAGGGAGTTACTACGAAAAACATTCAAAGACACGAATATACTTACAATAAACTCACAATATATTTATGATAACCTAATGTATATTCACAAAAATCTCAGTAAATTTAACAAAAAATAGTGATATCCATCAATAAAATTTAAGAAATAAAAATAAACTTGCAGTGCCCACTATTAGGCTCCATAAAGTGTCTAAGTCTATTGTGGGTCAAAGTATACGCTTTTATAACAAACTACCAAACGAAGTGCTATAGTTGTGAGGCTTAAAATTATAATTGTTAAGCACCATAAAATGACAACCCCACTAAGTTTCTCAGTTGTGGGCGCAGTACGAACTAACGTAAAACGTATTACAAAAAATTTATATAGATAAATAAACGATTTTGACTTTGAGTTTGACTCCACTCATTAGAGACAGAACAAAAAAATTATATTCTTAACGTGAATGTTGTTGTTTTGAAACCATTAAATTGTCTTACTTGGACAGTTTTTTTCCAAGAGTTTGTTAATCAGTTTTTTTCCAAGAGTTAATATCTATTTGAGGCAATACTATAATGTATATAATACTATAATGCCTTGAATATCACTTGTTTGAGTCATTCCAAAAGTTTAGACTTAATTAGGGACTAGGATCCCAGGAAAAACACAATGAAAAACAAATTGTTATATTATTGTACTCGTACATATTTATCTGCTTTTTCAGACAAAAACAAGTACGTCATAGATATTTCGATTTCACTTTTCCAGAAAATAATTATGTATAATTACTATAATAAGATATTTCATATTCATTATTATAATTATATTTTAGTGCCTAGAATTATGCACTATAGACATGAAAAAGTTAAGCAGGTTCACAAACAAAATAGCTAATTACTCGTATCAACACTGTAATTAGTACCGCAGTTACATAATATTATAATATTATTAATAACTGATACAAACTATTTACAATTACACAAAGTGAGTCTAATTAAGCAATTAAGTAAAGTTAAAATTCTCCAAAACAAAGAACAATAATAATTGCGGTAATTCGTATATTTAAATAGAAATTAAGCGCCAACGAACACAAGCTTATAGTGCGACGAACGACGAAATACAAAAGTTAAGCGTAGAATATAGGGCGTGTTCTTGTGTTGTTTTTATTTGGTTTGATATATTTATATCGCTTAAATAATCGTCTAGTTTATATGCAGGTAGGTAAATAAAGTTTAAGTAACTCTTAAAAATGTCTTAAGGATAAAATAGCATTGCAGGAAAATCTAAGTTAGAAAAATCTAATTCACCCTATTCAGGATCTGAACCCATGACCTTTCGAACGACAGTCGCACTTGCAACTAACATGAAATGAGGTGGTCTAGGTTAAGTACACAAAATGCGAAAGAGTAAAATATAAAAGTAAGAAAATGTTTTAAGTTACGAAATTTTCTAAAAGCATTCTCTATTTAATTTTCACTTACAGTTTATTATTTTTCCCGTTTTTTATTTGCTAAGAAAGTCATTATGCATACCCGTCTTTGCGGCGACATGGACAATTTATTTACGACTCTGACTAGGAATTTTCTATTTTCTTTGCTTTAAATAACATCAAGCACGTAATCCCCAAGATGTACACAGAGGGGAGCACAGCCACGTTTCAATAGTTACGTTTACGTCAGGTCATGGAATAGGTGATGATGCCAGTATCGAATTAAATTGTATATTTAACGTAACTTTACATCGTTATCCCCGAAGAGGTAGACAGAGGATTGCAGAACATTCCCACGTCTCACCGCATACGTTTTTACGTCCCACTATGGAATAGGTGGTGAGCCTATCGTCATGCATCGGGCACATGTCCAGACTCCGAACCACTACTAGAATTTTAATTTAATTTTAGATTTTCTAGAAATTTTAAATTTATTAATCTAAATCAGAAAATTTCTAAATTAGATAAATTCTTTTGTAGTGTTCGACCCGGGAATCGAACCGACCTCCCAATCAGCAGTCGCACTTGCAACCACACGACCAACGAGGCAGTCTAATAATAATTCAATATTGAGTTCAAATATTTAATATCTTCGATATTAAGGCAATGTTAGTTGGAATTATTTCTGATTTATTACTGATATACTGATTACTATTATGATATTTCAGGCGCTACTCTTTTTCTCTTTTTGGTCCTAATGGTTTTATAAACTGGTTTCAATTTCTTTATTTTGAACAACAATCTGTTTCTTTGTAAACTTCATCTTCGAAAAGTTTACACTATTTCTTCTTCGAGTCTTCTGCCAGCAGTTCCCGACGTTAGGTAAGTACTTTCTGGTCTATTATTTGATGTAAATTTGAAATTCATTTTATTATAATTAAAAATTTTCTGGACGTTTTGTTTGCTTATTTTATGAGATATATAACGACTAGGTATGTGTGTAACTGGGTCCTATGATGTTATAAAACGGATTTTGTTTTTACTTGCAGACCTATCAGCAGCAGAGCAAAGTTATCGAACCTATAGGGTTATCGAATACATAAACTCCAGTTAAAAGTACCTCAGAAACTATCCACCTATTTGTAATTTTGTCTCATTCAATATAAGTACGTCTAGACTGTGTGCTTACATTTTTGTGCATATTTTTGTAGGCAAGTGTTTTAACAATGTCAGTAATAATAATTACAATAGGTTTTAATTTATATTTTTTGTTTATATGTATACTTTACATATTTAACGTATGCGATCATTTTACACCTCGATATAATATTAAACTTATTTTCACGCCTGTAATCCCCGAAGAGGTAGGCAGAGGTATGCAGAACATACCCACGTTTCACCAGTTACGTCTACGTCCCACTATGGAATAGGTGGTGAGCCTATTGCCATACACCGGGCATAACTCCAGACTCCGAACTCCTACAACGAAATTTAAATTATAATAATTTAGTAGTGCCTGACCCGGGTTAGAATCTGGGACCTCCTGTTCAACAGTCGCACTTGCAACGAACACGACCAACGAGGCAGTCAATATATATAATTAGGTATAATATTACGTTGTATTGCTTTGTTGGTTACGGATGATCACGAATCACGAATTGTTACCATCTGTTAATTAATATTAACTACGAAGTAATGTTAATGTTATGGTTACCTTGCATAGCTGTTGACTGAAAGACGGCGTTATCGACGAAGCTCCGCAATACCAATACATTTAAAATATTTCATTTTATTGTCTATTTAATACTCGTCTACGGGAAAAAAGCAATATGTTATAAACAACTATTTTTTTTCCTTATCAGAAAATTTCAAAGATGTATAACTCGCTGATAGTTTAGGTTTATTCTGTTGCATTCCGAAGACCACGGTCGAATTATATAAGGCTAACACAGTAACGACGAAACACAAAAGGCATTGGTCACCGACAGTGAAATGACAAGAATCGCGCTGTATTTTCTTATCCTAACATCCATTCATACAGCTTACAGTGACTGCAATCCGATAAAATTTAGTTTACAATGTATAGTTAATTCACTGCAAAAGATTGCCGATTGTCTGATTAAAAAACATAGTGGCAGTAATGATAGCTTCGACGGCACAACTCATTGTCAATATGGACGAGTCTCAGCTGAATTTAAGGAGTGTTGGAAGAACTTTTTCATCGATTTGCTTATGTGCGAGCTAAATGTAGACATACTTAGTGATACTGATTGCGATAGTACTGACAACAATATCCGCAGCGCTTTAAATTTACAACTACCGAAAATCATAATGGTAAGTTTATTTAGTGTTAAGGACTCGTTGAAATTGTTTAGATAATTTATTCACTGACATTAATTTTACATTTCGTTTCAGGAGGGGCAAAATATTTGAAAAGATAAGTTCTAGAAGATTATTATATCTATTTTATGTTTGAAACCTTGAAATAAATTGTCTGAAAATTACCTGTTTGTATTAATTTTTAAGGACCCAATGTTATTGAAATAAGATTACAGTGCCATCTAGTGCTAAGTAGCTTTAATACATTAAAATAGATAATTAGAGCCATCTACTGTGATATAACACAATATTCTATTCAAAGAAAACACACAGATGTCACTATCAGTATCAAGACAATAGATAACGCAAATAACATGGTCACAATACTGTTTACGTTTTCATGCTGTTCTGGTCATATGACATCATGATCATAAATCGCTTTCAGATTAGATTGCAGTCCAATGCAGAGCTGATCATACTCACTCAGCTAAATACATCGCATATATGTTTTTCACGTTTTATTTTTCCAGTTGACTTAGATCTTTGAAAATCATGGCAAGGTTAGAAAGCTTCGATCTCCAAGCTCTCTCAATACACACACTCTCCTCAACTTCCTCACAATCCAAATGTCTGACGGACAAAACGGTTCTACTTAAAAAAATCTATTTCATGTAGGTAATTGAAATACCTACTTTTATAATGAAACCATCTTTATTAGGTATTCTTTGTATTAGTTGTAGGTATAGATAGTCCTGGTTAAGGATCGCCTCGAGGGTTTTTTGCGACATTTACGAGACTTCTGTACCTCTATTCATGACGCTGCGTGTGTATTGTGTTAAGTAAGATTAATAAAAGTATTATACGTAACTTCACGCCTGTAATCCCTGAAGAGGTAGGCAGAGGAATGCAGAACACTCCTACGTTTCACCGGCTACGTTTACGTCCCACTATGGAATAGGTGGTGAGCCACTGCCTATGATATTGCCATGCGTCGGGCACATATCATAATAAAAGTATTATATTATTAATAATAACATAAATAGTATAATAATAAAAAAATATGTAAACATTTACAAAGCATAGTGAAAGCATATACCTATGTGTATATCTACTTATCATGAATAGTCCGAAATCCGAATATTGACACATCATAAAAATGTGTGGAATATTTGTAAGCAACCAAATTTAAAAAAGTTTTCAAATTATGAATATCGACTATGTGTAGGCGGTGTCATACAGACACACTCAGCAAGTAGTGTCGAACTAGCTGTGAGAGTTCGTCGCGTACTTTAAATAATTTCTGGAACAAAAACAAAACAACTTGAGAATAATCACATAAAAAAATTTCAAATTAAGAACATCAACAATAAACACTCTGTTACACATAATGTAACCTACACTCGGCAAGTGACGCGTGGCTTGTATACCTTTACACATCATAAAAAATATCTAGAACAAAAAAAGCGCAAAGAGAGCTCTCCTTCAAAGCCGACAATGCATTGGCCACTCCTCGGGTGTTGCAAATGTTCATAGGCGACGGTGACCACTTACCATCAGGTGGCCCGAAAAAAAAAAATGTATAAAATAGAGGCAACGACATAAGTCTGTTGTACTACAGTCAGTGTTCACAAGGTATTAAGGTCGAGAAACGAAAATAACGGAATGATATTATTGTTATTTATTTTGATCATGTGCATAATTTTTTTATCGTTATAAACGCAGACGAATTTACGAATTGGCTAGACAATTCCACCTATTCCGCGAGCAATTTCCGTAATAGGTCACGCTCATTAGTTTATACGTGATAACGCAAATGAGTTTCGTTGTCATGATCGTTTTAAATATTAATTTATTAATTTTTTTGATGTTACGATGTTATAAAAGATTAATATGTAAACAAAGAGTCTTTAGTCGATCTGATTAATCCATGTATACTCTTTTTTGTGTTGGGTAAGTATAATTTTGTACATAATTACATGGGTTTAAAGAATTTATTCTCATAAAAAACATACAGTTTTACTTATAATGAGAAATTATAAATTAATTATGATAGTATACTATATCTTACCATTTCCTCTGGGCTAGTTGTGGGTATTATTGTCATTTACAAAGCATTCTTACTCACGTATAACTTGAGTCTATTCTTATACATATTTAAAGTTTTGCATTCTTTTATGTAATTTGGCAAATTGTTGTACAGCAACACTCCTTCGAACAAAATAGACTTCCTTCCATATAACGTTCTCATTTTAGGCAAATGGATTTTATATTTGTTTCTTAATTGATGACTGGTAACTTTCTTATTTAATTGTAGATTTGATTTAATTGAGTTAGTGGTTATATTTCGGATAAGTAAACAAGTGAAATATATATAAAGGATCCGGAGATTTAATATATTAGTTTTTTTTTATATAATTGCAATGTTGCAGTAAGGTAAGGATAAGGAGGATAATTTTATTTTGGTTTCTTTGTAATCAATTGATTTAAGTTTGTTTTTGCTGCTGATTAGATATTTAGATTAGATATTCAAGATGTGATTTTACTAAATAATTGTATATAATACTGCCTACTTTATTGGAATACAATTTGGTATTTTACGTAAGAGTTTCCCCTAGTAGTTATACTAATTTATCGCAGTATGGTGCTGCCTGCCTTGCTGCAGACAAACGGTACAGATACTGCCTGGCTATGGAGGCGGTGCAAGAAGCTGTGCTGTGCGATTCGCAGCCTGAGCGTGATCGCAACCTGATTATGAACATAACCCTCAGAAGACGCCCGGCAGTTGACGATGATGTTGATGATCATAGCCCATAAATATTTAACATATGTAATTAAGTACCTTGCAATTTGATCTCGTTATTAACATAAACATGATCGTCACAATCCTTGAGATCCTCCTTCCTGTTCTGATTCATATAATAAACTTCTCGTTAGACACTGGAGAATACCCAACAATCTGGAAGGAAGCTTTAGTCCGTCCTATTCACAAACTTCCAATCCCTACACTATCCAATCACTTTCGTCCAGTTTCGATTCTTCCATACCTGTCTAAAATTTTGGAAGCCTGTGTACACAAGCAAATATCCGCATATGCCGATCCGTGCTATTGCCTATTGCATATTGCCATGCATCCGTGCCCGATGCATGGCAATAGGCTCACCACGTATTCCATAGTGGGACGTAAACGTAACTGGTAAAACGTGGGAGTGTTCTGCATTCCTCTGCCTACCTCTTCGGGGATTACAGGCGTGCAGTTACGTTTTCGTATCTCAGAAGCCAATTAACTTTTACTCGTAATAAATAGTACTTATTTTGTGTTAAACGCACAAGATATGACATAAGCCGTGATTTCATGTTGTTTAATGGAACAGCCTAATTCAATGTATTACACTATATGACATCATTGACTGCCACAATGGTTAAGTGGTCGGAAGCGCATCTTCTAATCAAGAGGTCTTGATTTCAAATCCCAAGTCAGTAACTTTAAGATTTTTGTAACTTATAACTTCCAGTAGTAGCTTTTAGTCTGGATTTGTGCCTGGTGTATATCAAAACACACACCCCAATATTACGGAATAAATTGGCTAAACATGGGCATATACTACACCCTGCATACCTCTTTACGAATGACTGGCGTGATGTTACAATTTATACTACATAACCTTTTGTCAGTCTGCCTGCAACAGCCTCAACTCTTCTCTCAAAATGAGAAGAGTTGAGGCTAAAATTAGCTGCACCATGGGCAGCAGGCCATTGATGGTGACAACTTTAATACCAGAAGAATGTTCCAATAAAAAGGACTAATTCTAAATTTTGTAATCAGAAAAATGGGAATGCCATAGATTTGTTTCACAATGAGATTACCTCTAAGGAAAGCCTAACAAGAAATAGTCAGTAAGCACTTTTTGTAGTCAGTACAAAAATGTACATCCTCTTTACTGCAATGTGATTTTAACATTCTCTAGTTAAATATTTGACTGCATCATTTTTAGTGTTGGTTGTAAGCGCGACTGCCGATCAGGAGTTCTAGGGGTCAAGTCTTTTATGTGGGACTATTGGATTTTTCTTATTTAGATTTCCGAGTAGTGGCTGTGACTCTGGAAATGTACCCAGTGTATAACAATAAGTGCATCACCTATGCTATGGTGGGTTGTAAATGTACTCGGCGAACATAGGAGTGTTCTACATTGCTCTGCCTACTACTTCGGGATTTACAGGTGTGGTGTTACATGTTTTGTTAAATAGACACTGTTATTATGCTAAAGTTTATTCCTCCTTAATATTGGCTGTACTCCTGTGCACATGTTGAGAACGGCAAGACATAGCAGTGATAGCGGCTGGGATGCAGCTGAGATGAGGGGCCGCGTGCACTTATCTTATTCCTGATGTACTGTGTCTAATGTACTTTATCTCTTCTCTTTTCACTATTTTAACGATTCCTCTAAGCCATTACGTCAAAAACCTTTTTTAATGTTATATTTTTTTTTTCACTTTATGTAATAACATTAAAAAAGTTTTGTTTTGATGTACAAGTTGTAAGCTTTGTATATTTCCTTGTACGAATGTCATGTTTTTAATATTTAAAATGTACGAAATTTTTAATAAGGAATAGTCGTTTCTATACATTTATATATTAATACGTGACGCGTCGACCTTTTTCTCCCTTTTTACGAACGGCGGGCGAACGGAAGAGTATGAAAGTTGGCACACTATGTAGTTCAGATGGGGGATCGTTGCAGAAAGATAATTTAATGAAAAATAGTTTAATATAATAAAGCATTATGAATACCTTATTTTATCGAAAAACCACCTCACGCACACTGACTAAACACATGCTTACAAAACACTGTACGTAAACGTCAGTAGAGCTGGT
>DWEJ01002452.1:0-11456 GCA_018245835.1 Mysoria sejanus stolli | reverse complement strand
TGTTCGACCCGGGAATCGAACCCAGGACCTCCCGATCTGCAGTCGCACTTGCAACCACTCGACCAACGAGGCAGTCTTTTTTTTCTATTTTTATTTAACACTTGCTTTATCAATAATACATAAATGTACATGGAGATCGATCTCATTTAATATTATTTGAAGGTATATTGTGTACATATAACTAGGATGCGGTAAGCAGAGGAAAGGGCGCGATGGCGCTCTTTGGGAAGGCCTATGTCCAGCTGTGGGCTGAGGTAAGCTGATGATGACAATGAAGGTATACTTGAAACCATAGCAGTAGTAATACTCTGCTTCCTCGTCCTACTTTTCAGTAAAGCTATTGAGATCAGTGACGCCAATAAAAGATAATAATTAAAACAAAAAAGCTCAACAACCTTCCATTTTTGGTAGATTGTTCATAGCCTGTATACTTTTATAGGTCTGTGTACTGTGTACACATACCTATAAAAGTATAGATCTTTACAGCAAAAATCTATTATTAATTAATTACACAATTCTTCTAATACACGTTTATAAAAAAATATTATTTGACCTTCTAGAACAAAACGAAACAAATAAGTCATAGAATTAAATTACAATTAAGAAAATATATAAATTTAATAAATTTAATTAAAGCACTAATTAATAATAAGATACAGCAAGAGTTGACAAAGATTTAAACTTAAATTTTATTTAGATTTTTCTAAAGTAGGTACAGCTCTGTAATGTTTGTAGATCCGTAGGAATACATAAAGGGCGCGTTAAAATTAAATAATTTACAACACAAAGGATTGTTTGTTACGCTTTTTTTTCACCGTCGCAATGAAGCAATGGAGTATGTTGTCGAACTCTAATAGGGCCACCTGTCATCGCTTCACGGCTTGTCAAAATAATACCGGCCTCGCTCGAGTGTGCATTAAAATAAAAGGCGTTTTATTTGAGAGCGATTCGACCAGTCATCCATCGATAGCGGCGTGGGAGTGCTATGTGGGTTTCGCGTTATTCGCTTTCACGCGCCTGAAAGTTTATACTAAAATTACACTTTGTATTAAATTATGTAGATGTGTAAGAAAGTACTTTACCTTAGTCCAGTGCTTGCTTACATTTTGAAAATTTGTATCAATTTTTAATAACGTAACATGACGCCTATTATCCCGGAAGAGGCAGGCGGAAGAGTTTCGTACACTCCCACGTTACTCCAGTTACATTTATGTCCCACTATGAAGTAGTGGTGAGCCTACTGCCATACACCGGGCACATATCCAGATTCTCTACCACTATTAGAAAATCTAAGTTAGAAAAATACATTAGTGCTCGATCCCGGATTTGAACCCAAGAAGTGTCGATTGACAGTCGCGCTTGCAACCAACAGGACCAACCAGCCAGTCAACAAAGAAGAGACAACAAAATATTATAAAATGCAATCGTATCCTTGTTGAGCTGGATCAGGTAATTAAACCACTAACTTATAGCTACAAATTATATTGTTTTTTGTAAACCTGTTACCTATTTAAATTCCAAAAGTATTCTATTTGAATATTGTCTTTATACAAAAAGGTAGTTGAATTTCGCAAACTGATAAAACGTTAACTGTGTCAGAGCGAAGAGGCGTCTAAAGGCCGTCAAACGAAAATGGCAAGCGAAGTCGAGTGAAAGCGCTAGTTCCTTAATAAATTCATTACAACGCACGCCCGTGCTCTATCGATTGTGGCCTCTTTGCCCGAACGTGCCGGAGACAATCGACGCGATGGCGCTTCTATACGCAACCTTATACAACTTTAAACCACACTAAAACATAACAACACTCCCCAAATCTGAACTCTACCACACTCCAGTAGAGTTGAATTTTAAATACAATAAATTTGGATATACGACGTTTTAGTATACAGATTTCGGAAAATAAATTTTCAAGCCAATGCTGGCGTATACCGAAAACGTTGCCTTGTTTAAATTTGACAAAGTCCAAAATGGAGAGCATTCCGCTGTGACATGTGACGTTTTAAAACAAAATAATGGCGCTCTTTGTCTCTGCCTGACTGTCAAGCGTACTTGTGTTTTCCCGCGTTTTTTGTTCTAATTAGTCAGCCCCGAGCCCCTCGACATTACAAACCTTGTGCACGTTTGTGGTAGATATAACAACGTAAATGCGCACAGATATACATTCCTTGGCTTCTATAATATATACCATTGTCGACGTTAATTACTAGAAATACAGATTATAAAAGCCTATTCTGTTCATAATATGATCCATTTAAATGTTTCTGTTTATTAATTTAATTAATTAACTTGAGCTTTTTATATTATCAATTTAAGTTACTTTGTTTATATCAACTAGTAGCGCCTTTGTATGAAGCAAATTAATTCCGGTTACATAGCAAATTCATTATTATGCTTGCTACTGTAGTCTAATTGATACTCTAGTCACTGTTTCAGTGACCGGCGCTCAGGTGGCCTGAAATCGATTCTGAGCGAGACAAGTATCTACTCGTATCTACGTATGTGCGGTGTCATTATTATGATGACTCTACACGAGTCGAACTTCGAATTGGTTGTAATTGTAGAAATGTTTTTTAATTTAAGGCTCTAAGAAACACAAATATCTCATCTTAAACTAATGTTTAATAATTCATCTCACAATCAGTAAGTGTAGTAGACACTTCAACATACAATGTAACCAACATCTCGCCTGTAAACGAATAGGTATCCCGCCTATTAGGTTAGGTTGGATTAGATGAACCACGCTTAGAACCTAAATAAATACAATAATTTACAGAACAGTCCTACACAGAAATAATAAGAACAGTGTAAAAAAATCAATACACCTTTTTAATGCTTTCTTACTTAACAAAAAAAGACGTTTGTTCAGCAATTATTCACAATCTACATCGAATCGCCCCATGCATTAAGCTGCGACGTCTTAACCCCATGAATGGAAAATCTTAAGCCGTAATGGTGGTTCACCCTTCCGGAGTATTCATGGGAACGCCGCCCCCACGGTGAATAATATTCACAAATTTGTTTACAGATCGTCTACCCGGGTATCGCGATTTTCCTGCGGGGGAGGCTTTCGCGGGTTTTTTCAATTTTTTTATTTATTTATTTTGATTCCTTTCGGAGGAAGCGATCGAATTTGAAATATCAAAAGTGACTTTTACTATGAATAACGATTTTTATTTAATTTTATGTTTCAACCCATAAGTAAATAGTACTGGGGTATATTTTAACTCGACTCATAGACGTCCTCATCATCGGCTTAAGTCCACTGCTGAACGTGGGCATCCCCAGAGAGGTTTTTCCCATCATCTCCACGTTGGGCAAGCGGGCTGGGAGTTCACTCGATTAACAGTATCGTACGATAAGCTAAGGTTTTGTCTTGTGTTAATGCGTTTTGAGAATATTCTTAGATAAAGTTACTCCCGCTCAATATTGAAGCTAAAACTGATGTGTGAAAGCATCTTAAAAGACCGCCAACAGAATTATTATAACAACGCCCCAATCGATATAATTATATATTCGTAATCCTACTTCGTATTTATTTAAAACTTACCCGATATGCCTCTCGAATGACGAATTTGAGTACCTAATACAACCCAGAATATGTGTACTATTTTCTTAAAATTTGTAAAATTATAATATTTACTCGTGACAGAGTACCTAAATTTTGAAATCGTCCTATGTTATTTGTGTTTAATGTTTTACAATACCAAATCAATGAATATTATAACATAATATCACGGTTGTATTTCCCGAAGAGATGGCCAGAGAAGTGTAATACTAACACTACACTTATGCAATAGGGGGTGAGTTTCTGCCATGTACAGGGCAAACATCAATACATAATATAAAAAAGGAGAACGGTATTTTACCTCAGAACAATATATGTATATTCGTATGTTGAGTTTATCTCGGTGACCTGTCTCATTTCATTAATAATGAAGTAGTGCTTCGCTTGCAATTAAGGGAGCGCCGAGTGCCGCATCCGAAGTCGCAGCGCCCGCCGGTAATTAGACAAAGGGTATAGCGATACCCGTGTTCCGCTGAGCACCGTTCCAGCGATACCGCGATACGGCACGCACATGGGAATGAGAATATTCTTCTTTTGTTCAAATTTTTTATACAATTTCATTTATTACTCTTGTTCTATTGTAATTATCTGAATGACAATGCAGCACTTGTTAATGTACTATAATTGCTATCGTCTGCCCTGTGAGGACTCTACTAGATTTAGCTCACATATCTTGATGTAATAGGCTGATTGGAGAGTCGGAAATCTCCGAAACCGGCGCGCATTTACGAAGAGACTGATGAAGCAAAACGTTGATATAGCACGGTAGGTCGGCAACGATAAAGGTATTTAGCACTCTTTGCTCTAAGTGAACTCCGGAAGGGATCTCACGTGAAGATATGTACGATTTAGGTATGTATATGTATGTTATTACATGGATTGATCGCCGCAACCAGCTAGTAGGGACTGCTGGTTGTTCTTTTACGTTTTAAAAGAACTGCAATTCCTGATCAACATTATCATGAACAGTATGTTAACTCTATTCTCATAGATTTTCACTTAGAAGGGTATATTTAAGGCCATGGCTTGCTATGATGGCTTTGGCTTAGTGCGGGTATTCAAGATGCATTATTGGATTATAGAGATACCGATTACTATAGATTACCGAATTATAGAGATACAGTTAACATAGTGTGAATGTGGCAATCAAAAATTGCCTGTGTTGTGAATGATCTTTGAATACTTTTGGTAGATGAATTGTATTTAGGGCTGACCGAAGGTATGACTTTTACCCACTGTTTAGCAGTGCTCGCGTGATAATGCTCTATTAGAAGCATGGTAAAGTATGGTCTCATGAGGCAGAAGAACTAATGCACGTGTTGGATTCTAACAAAACATTAACTTGTATTTGTGATACGGGCATATAAATGCGTGTTAATGTATGTTAGCCCACTTAAGTTAGCCCGCCTATTGACTCTACTGTAGGCCATTAAGTAAAAGTATGTTCCCTTGTGAAATTATTACCATTGGACAAACGTTTCAAACATTTTTATGATACATACTTGAATGGTTTGTTATCTGCGCTACATATGACACAAACAAGATTTACGAGTAATAACTAAACGGCTGTTGTAAGTGTAAGTTTGTGTATTTTGGATGAGCTTTTGGCAGGGATAGTAAATAGTAGAAAGACAGTTAACATAGAAAGAGCATATGCAGGGTATAAAGTAAATGGAGCGTTCAGGAAGTTACTAAGTTGCCAATATTTGAGAGATGAGGCCATCATCATCATCGGCAGCCTCTTGATGTCCACTGTTGGACGTAGGCCTCCCCTAATCGGTGCCACTCCATCCGGTCCTGGGCGTTCCGAATGAGATGAGGCCATTACGTCGATTGTACGGTTTGACACTCGCCGGCCTGATATTCGATGCAGATGAATGCGGCGAGAAGACCAAGACTAATCGACGTAGGATACGACGTAGGACGTCGAATTCAGAAGTCTTTGAAATTGACTTGTATATATGAACAGATGAATATAGTAGAAGCACGTCAGGTCCGTAAGGATAGGTATATTTGGCACTCGGTTCTTTATGGCTACTAATACGTAACTTTTTTTTAACTTCACGCCTGTAATCCCCGAAGAGGTAGGCAGAGGAATGCAGAACATTCCCACGTTTCACCCGTTACGTTCTAACAAACAAAATATTACTTGTGAATATGTTCAAATTAATTATAAATATATTTAACAATTGCTACATTGCGTTAATTTCGATTATTTATTAAATTTACCAGTTCACTTACCAACTACTTGAGCTCCCTTGCAATATTTCGCAATTAGGAAGCTATGTCAGTCGTCTCACGAAAATTCGTAATACGACACTCGCTATTTACCAAATTCGCTGTGAAGAGGCCAATAGTTTTCAATTTCGCCGCCCTCACCTGTCCCTCTGCGCTAATCCACCGTTTTATTAGCGTGCCCTCTATAATGCCGCGCACGTGCACTCTACCCGCCTTTGTTCTACAACAATTACTATTGAAATACGAAACGCTAGCTCTACAATAGCCGTGGCTACATAAAACAATTCTATACATATACAGATAAAGGTTATAATCGTACACATGAAGAAGCAGTTGTAATCTTTTAAATTTGACATCCGCCATGTTATTATTTCGATTTGGCGGGCCGTGACTGACGTCAATTCAACAAAGGCGGATGTTGCCATGCGGAATAAACTGTTATACGTTATGAGAGATTACTGGGTAATCTGGGAATATTGAAGACAATAAAATGAGCTTACAAGGTTGAGAGGGAGGGCCTTGCACAAAGGTAAATGTTTTACGATATTCTGTTGACATTTAAATAAGAGACATCAACCTTTTTTCTAGAGTTTTCCCTTTTACAGATTCGTTGTTCTTTTGGCTTGGTATTTTATTACAATGTAGGTATGTAAGTAAAAGGGTAATCAAATCAAAGACAGTATTAAAACTCGTTAATTTTTATTAATTTTATAAATTGAAATTCATTACACCTCATTCTCAGTTATAATTACAAATTCCTTTTCGTTATTATAACTATTTATATAATAATAATCATAACGACCTCCCCTAGACCTAGCTAAAATAATTACACCGACCTAATCGTCTGAACATATAAATAAAGTTAAAAAAACATTTATTACATTCTTCAAAAATTATTTATTACTGACGAATTAATTTATTGTTACATTAAAGTGTTTATTGCTACGTTCACTGTTGGAGTGCGCCTTTGCGCCATTTCCTACGGTGTTGCCACAATGCTCTTAATAATTTTTTTCTACTAATTTAATTTTTATTTACAATAGGGTTTTTCTTTCAACGAAAACAATAGTGATGATTTAAGTACAAAATATGATAGCAATATCTACCGAAAGACTTTCGGGGTGGTATATCCTGGGGCTGTGATCCTTTATTGCTGTTTTGATTTCCGAGTACAAGACAAGAGCACGAGGGAAAGCAGCGCGCAAGCGGTAAGCCATTAGGAAGGGCATGTCGTCAATTACCCCCGTCGTATTAACAATGGCGTGATGCTTCCCCGACACTACTCGACAGCACTACCCAACTAGGTCGTTAGTTACGTGAACAGATTTCCAAAAGCAACGCCACATCGAAATAGAAGTTTTTTCACATGTAGAATAGAAAAGGTTCGTTGTTTTCACTCTTACGTAGTATGAAATTAAATGCATTCATTGGACGTTTCGTTACAAAATGGTATAAAACTAAATTGACGCAATAACTACATTAGTGGCACTACTCATACTTCTATCATGATCTGACACCAAGGTACTTAGTATTAAAAACAAGGTGATGCCTTTACGGTTTAAATTTCACTATGAATAATTCGAATTCTATAATATTAATTTAAATTCTGATAATAATAAGAAATAAATTTAAAACTTTTATGGTCAGCTAGATTCTTATTTAACGGATTTTATTTACATGTTACTATCTACACACACACAAAACACTGACCGGTTTTAACCATAAATTAGACTATTCACACAACAGTTAACTACATCGTTCATTGTTATCAGTTATTTACAACAGCACGGGAAACTCAAGATATTTACGAGGTTTCACAGTAAATTTGAGTTACCAATAGATAAAAATCTACTAAAAAGGCGTTTAAAATCATCAACGGTCATATCTAAGGTTCGAACGGAAAAATAAAAAACAGTGTTGCCCACTCTCTATTATTGCTCATTTATATGTATTATAATATCTTTATCAGATCATAATTTCTTTTACTTTTCGATCGAACCTTGCACTGCTGCGAAGTTTGTAACAGAAGTTAAAAATTGAAGTCAAATCCTTAATAGTGCTTATCAGTACTCACTATTTACAGTACCCTCCTCCCGATCGCCAGAGCGACAACACTGCCGGGTCAATGGGACACGAAACACTGCTTCACTGTCTTTTCACTAATTTCTAGTCACGATTGTCTCACAATTTCACTAGCTGCGTTCCACCAGCTTCGCTTTACCAGTGACAATGTTCTCATAGGAAATCGGCTGCTAAATCATAGTTGGTTCTAAGCATTTGTAACGACCAAACGTTACAACAAAATATATAGAAAATTTTATATATCTTTTCTCTTGAGCAAAAATTTGAAAATGGAAACTCACCTAATTTATTACCTAAGCCGTTGTCAAAATAAACTATGAAATAAATTCTAATATAATACAGCATATAATAAGCGCAATAAAACTGCCGTACCGCGTCTGTCGAATGCAGTACATACGAGATAGAAAAATAGAGTTTAATCAAAATACATCTCCTCCTTGAACATTGTCTCGTGGTAAAGCTGTGGGAACTTCTACCAGGCTCGACCCTGCAGCGGTAGGTACCCAGAGCATTGCTGCTGGTAGGCGGCGGGCTGGCGGTAAGAGGACACCAAAGGGTTACTGCAAGCGGCCTGTGACGGCTGCGGTGCAGAGTAGCCTGAGGTGGGCGTGGCGCAGTGGCTGTGCGCTGGCGAAGAGGATTCGCCCGAGCCGCACGGCTTGCCGTCCTTCACCAGCACAGGTACTGCGACACGCCGGGGTGACGACGATGACTGTGAAAGATACATCTGTTTAAGTTACAAAACCAGTTTATGTATAACAGACGTTTTTCTAACTAATAACTACAGTAAAGTGCTAACAGGCATCAATGACAATAATTCAGCCATTTAATGAAAATAAGATCAGATGTTAAATCATCACAAACACGACAAATAAAATCAAACAAACCAAATTTAACAACATATACCTTAACAATTGGAAGCTTTGTAATAAAAAGATATATTATATTCTCATATAGTTACAAAGCATTTGTACTTTATATCATTAAAATATTCGTTCTCGTACTCTAATATTATTGCGTGCGACGTACCAAATTAAAATACATCCCTATTAAAGTAGTATTAACGTGTATGTAATAAATAATAATTGGTGAAAATTTGGCATTCGCCTCTGACGGCATTAACAATCGAGCGGGAAGCGTTCGCGCGCAAATTGAGGTAATTTCGTGCTGGCAACACCGTTGGAGCCAGGGTTACGGAAGTGTTCACTGATGATTTTATTTTATTTTAATTACTCTTCAAACAACTATCACAACATATTTTAATTCCAATACACGTAGATATTAACTTTTTTCTTTACTAAGCTACCGCTATTTTCAATATTTCGTTTGCTGTAAATTTTTGTAAACCGTAAAAACTTTATTTATTTATAAAGTATTGTATCATGATTTGTGTTTACTTATTATTTTGTTATATTATTAAATATAACAGTATATATCTACATCGCATAATTTTAATATTTTATAAAGTTACCATTGTCTATATTTATATTTATTTCAACACACAACATAAATGTATGACTATATGAACTTCATTAAAAAACAATATTCGTGCATACTAAAACAAAAAAAAAACGAAAATGCTCGCCTAAGCTAACCCTGTCCCCTACGCGGAAACCAGCAAAATATAATTCTAATTGCCGTGGGGTTGCCAGATTCGCGTGGCGTGCGGGCCCCGTATTAAGTTGCACGCTCGCAGCGGGAGATTGCCATCAAGTGGGCAAAGTCTATCGCCTTGGCAAACAGGGGCCCGGTGCGCTGTCAGCGAATGATTTTATCGCTTGCGTCTTTAAATATTCATTATTCATTACCTGCTTTCATAATAAACTACGCGCAAATCAAATCTTGATGAAATGCGCAGGAACGCGTTTCCGCTCCCTTGAACATTTTAAAATACAGCTGTGTGGAATGTTGACGTATTTTTATTAACATATCAATAATATTTCTTACATTGTTTATATCAATATTTAAAATTTTCAATCAAATACGTCTTTACCATCAAAATTGACAAAAATAATAATACTTAATAATGGTTTGTAAAATTGGATATTGTAGAAGACATTTTGGCTTTAATCGTTCTTATTTTGAAAGAAGATCCATATCTTATCCAGTAGTTAGTAGGAAGGAAATTTTTTTATTTATAACGATATTTTATATGAAGCAATTGTTACAATTAACTATCTATTAGTTCGAACTGTGTTGGAATTTGATCAAGAGTCACTTACACGTTGTATCCTGTCTTAAATTAAACAATTAATATTCGAATATTGATCGAACTACTTTCACACCTTTCCGTATCAACTTTTTAATCAAAACATTAAATGTCTTGGGACATCTTCATATCCTGATCCTAAACTAAATACAGTTAGTTACAAGTTAGTTACAAGTTAGTTACAAGTTAGTTACAGTTAATTACAAACAACGGCAACTGAAAAGTTAGTAAACTACATATTATATAGGTACGTACTTCTATATGAGTATACACCAAGCACTCTCAAAACAAATACTTGTATTCATCAATATATTTATCCTGTTATGGGTATCGAACCCACAACCCCGGTTCAGCGTTCTGGGTCACTGTACACTGGACCAACGTGTTGGTGGAATTTGCTAAACATATTTCATTATTGCATTGTTATATAATAACTGAAACTTTATTACCTGGTTGTGCTGATTCTGTTCCGCCATTGCCTTCTCCTTGGCTTGCCGCTTACATTTGTAGCGATGGTTTTGAAACCATATTTTAACCTGAAACAAAAGTTTTTACTAATAAATGTAATTAAAAGCAAATATTCTCGTAATAAAGAAACATTCGAAATCACTTTTGGGATGTGAGTAAAATATTAAGTCTTAGATGCGAAAAATGTGGAGTCGACATAAAAATTAGTTTCATAACAGATTGCATAAGATATTATTATGATCATTTGCCAAATGTAAATATCAGTAGTTATAATGATGAAGAAAAAACATCTGGAGGAAATCCTATTCAACAATAAAGCGTTTATATTACGTTAACTTCACTTGGCCAGCACGGTACACTATGATTTAAATTTGAAAAGATACTGGTGTACAACAGTGATACGGTGTACGAAGTGTGGCAAGAAAATATTTGAACTCTTGTCTGAAATGGCATGCGTGGATTGTAGTTTAACGATGGAACAAAGGAAGGTAAGCAAAGAGGGATCCTATTAACGAGAAGTACTCAATAACTCTACAACATATATTTGTATATTCAGGTTAAAAAATAGTCAGATGGAGCACTTGAGGGTAATTGGTTACCGTGGCCATGAACATTTGCAGCATCCAAATAAAACGCAGGCATACGTTGTCGGCCTTCAAAGTAGGATATCGTACAGCCTTACTTTAACAATCGCATGCCATAGTGCTCCGGTTAGACGTCCAGGTGGAAGCTCCTTCCACAATTTAAACGCATTTTACACATATGTATACGTAGGTAATGATGAATTAGTCTCAGTTTTAATCGAAACGTCAGCGTACGAAGATTCTATACAATAAAATAACCGGTTATTTCAAACTACTTATTACCATGTGTATGGTAATAGAATCACACTCT
>DWEJ01002451.1:0-11456 GCA_018245835.1 Mysoria sejanus stolli | reverse complement strand
GTGGGAATGTTCTACATTCCTCTGCCTACCTCTTCGGGGATTATAGGCGTGAAGATATAAAAAAAAAAAAAAAAAACCACCCATAATCAATATATATATATATATATATATATATTCAGGGGAAGAGTTTAGATTAGTTCTCAATCTCTTGTAGATTAGTAAGTAAAAAGTAGCAAAGACGGTTCTTGATTTTTGAGTTTTGAAATGCGTTGTGAGCAGACTGACAATGGAAGAAAATTTCATTTGAAAACAGAAAACTTTTAGCTTGTATTTTTGGAGAGTATGAACGTTTGTACGCGTCTTGTAATGCAGCGCATCTCGTACGAGCGTAGACGTACTGCTACGCTCGTATATGCGCGAGCCGCCTACGATCCTCCCCCTCGCGCCGATGCATTGGTACTAAAGAATGCGTCGGCGTAAGCGCGAACGTGCTCGACTATTTTATTTAAGATCGAAATCAACGCGCGTGTACTGAGCTTGTACGCGTAAACAAGCGTGAAAAGTGCCGAAAATACTCTAATCTGAAAGGGACTTAAAGTACTCGTTTTTCGTCATTTTTGTAATGTCGTTCATTATCATAGATACAGAACAAACTATTAGGGACTTAAAATGTTTTGATTCTAAATAATGTACTGAAAGATTGAGAAATAAATGAGAAATAAGCAACTGCAACTAATGGCTAATTTTCATTGGGTAAACTAGACGAAATTTAATAAAAAAAAATACTAAATACCATAAAACCAGGTTACTGTCCATCTTTTGAATGACGTAGCATTGTGCACTATTGAGCTAGAAATGTGAATAGCAGTATTTACTTAAAAATAATACGAATTATGTAAACTACATATAATTACACTGTGTAAGAATTAAATTACTTACTGAAATTTCCGGGTTGAAGTACAAGCCAGCGGGGCACTGTCTCTCCACAGTTTCCCCGAAATTGCAATAGTAGAATTTAGTACAGTCAGACTCATGGGGCAAAAGCCTATGTATGTCAAAATCTGCTGGGCATCCATTAGGCAGGTTCTCTCCTGGGCTTACAGTAGTTGTTGTAGTTGGAGCCTGCGTTGTAGTAGTCGTAGTAGTTGGAGCCTGCGTTGTAGTTGTAGTAGTAGTTGGAGCTTGCGTTGTAGTTGTAGTAGTAGTTGGAGCTTGCGTTGTAGTTGTAGTAGTAGTTGGGGCTTGCGTTGTAGTTGTAGTAGTAGTTGGGGCTTGCGTTGTAGTTGTAGTCGTTGGAGCCTCCGTTGTAGTTGTGGTGGTTGGAGCCTCCGTTGTGGTTGTCGTAGTAGTAGTCGTAGTTGTAGTTGGAGCCGCAGTTGTAGTTGTAGTAGTAGTTGGCGGTTCCGTTGGGGGTTCAGTGGGTGCTTCGGTTTCTACTGGACCTGGTGTAGGTGGTACACCGGGCAGAGTACAATTCGCTAAAGTTGGATGAATACAGACCTGTAAAAAAATGACAGGATTTCAAGTAGGAAAAATACGATTACAATTTTGTTTGGATCATTCACCTCTGGGTCTATACAATATTATTTCTTTAAAGTTACTTCTCGGCATAAATATAATCTTTACTACGTCACAAATTTATTTCGACTCAATAATGAATTTCATTATCACGTATCGAGTTTCCTTGATTCAGGCATTGAAACGACAGATGTATAGTAAGCGGTATGGTATTCAAGAACAAATAATATAATTTAAAAATACTTACTTGTTTTGCAAATGAGAATTCAGTACCCGGAGCGCAGTCCCTCGGAGTATCCCATCTCATGCCATATTCGCAGTAGTAGAACTTGGTGCAGTCATATTCGTGTTCAAGCAAGAAGTGTCTATCTGGGGGACAATCTTCGTGAGGTGATGCTCGTCTTTCATCAATTCTATCGTTTGGTCGACCCTGGGCGAGGGCTAATAGCCCAAGGACAATTAGCTTTCCTGACAACGAAACAAAAAAGTTATTAAATATCTAAATAGAATTAATAAGAAACTCCAGTTACTTAGTGACTATGATTGGACTGAGGTGGAAGTAATGAGTTAATTTTGATTTCTGCTATCTAAGACAGCTTCCACTATTTAGATTCTTCTCTTTCCGACCCTTTTATCGTTCCACTGTTGGAACATGGGTCTCCTATCAGAATGAGAGGGTTAAGGTCTGCCACGCTGGCCAACTGCGGGTTGGCGGACTTCACCCGCCTGAGAGAACATTTTTTAGGCTCTTAAGCCATCCTAAATAATGGCTCGTGTTATCGTTTCTATTTCCTCGTATTATAGAGCTATGGTGATTAAAAGATTTTGAGGTAGGTTATATACGTAACGTAACGTCTCATCCCCTAAGAAGTAGCTAGTGGAGTCTAATAGAGTCCCAGTGGAGTGGAGCTAATGGAGTACCATTATGGAACAGAGATGAACCTATTGCTACACACAGGGCACATAACTAAACTCCAAGCCACTACTTAGAAAATTTAGGATACAGAAAACGGTGAAAGTGAATAAGGTATTCATTCAAAAATAATTATAATTCCAAAACGCTTAAATAACTTGTTTACACCTGAACAGACATCACGTGGCAATATGTTTACCGGCTGATAGGTTAAATTTAAATGGGACCGTAATAAAGCAATTTGGAAATTATTGCTTTTAAAGCAATATAGTTTTACGATTTCAGACGCAAAACGATAGCGCAGCGTAACAAGGGAAGTCTATTTGAAGTATTAGTTTATCAAATTGCATTGTTTAGAAATTGTTTTTTATAGAATTAAATTCATAATTACAACTATAAATTCGTTTGCATTTCCTGGAATCTTACTATTGTATAACAGCTAACCTATAATCACAGTACTGGCAAATATGTTGAATATTCACATTAAATCTCTATCAGAATTAAATATCTTATTAAAGAAAAAAATTTCGTAAAACGAAACATATTTGTATGCTCTTTCCTAATCTAAGCTATGTTAATATTATGATACAAAATTTCGACTGACGAGAACATTTAAAGATTCAGTAAATATGTGCCCAAATGTGTAACCTCGTACATCAGCCAATGTTTCATCAATATTAAAATTATTTTCTTTAATTAAGTATTTTTTGTTGTTACCACTAGTCACAGTGAAAATTGTGTTTGAAACTTCTCTCAAAGTTACCTATTCGATAGATATCTGGACTTGGATCTCACTTTAGTTGTCACTAGCACATATCCATTAAAACCACAGAACAATTTTGACTTCTTAAGTTGCCTCTTTCACGAATAAACAAAATTTACCCCGTTCATTTACTCTTATATAAATAAACATTATCAGCTGTATTTTAAATTTCGATCACAAATCGTTTATTGATAAGATGGGTGATTCAAACGACTTGATATTATTGTACTGCTACCTAACTATAAGTTTTAATCATTCAATATTTTATTATGTTGTTATCATATACAAAACGTAATCTTTTACCGCACATAAAGTAATAGTAGCAATCGCTGCGGCGGTCTCATTGATGTTAACTCTTCATAGAAACATGTTACAACTTCTATTTATAAACGTTGGAATATTAAACAATACTTTTTTGTTTCATTAATTTTATCATGTACGTTACATAAAACTACCTCGTTGCTCATGTTGGTTGCAAGTGCGACTGCCGATCTGCAATTTTTCTAATTTAAGTGTTCTAGTAGTTGTTCGGAGTCTGGATATGTGCCCGTTGCATGGCAATAAGCTCACCACCTATTCCATAGTGGGCGTAAACGTAACCGGTGAAATGTGGGAGTGTTCTGCATTCCTCTGCCTACCTCTTCGAGGATTACAGGCGTGATACTACGGTTTATACAAACGAATAAATGACTTTCTAATTACAATCTTTTCTGGTGTATAAACACATGCTTTAACTACTTCCGGTATGTGAACAATAAATGCAACGATTTTCACTTTTCCGTTCCGTTATTTCAGTAGGCTAGAAGAACATTATATTCGTAGACATTATACTTAATTTTAAGTAAGACTGCAGACGTTACTAATTCTACAAATTTCCATCACTTGAAAATAATATAGAAGACGGAAATACTTTTGGAAAATTAGTGATATTTCATTGCTTGCAGTTAAGTACCATTTAGAACGTACTGTGTTCTCTTATTAAAAAAATGACATTTCCTTGAACCTTTGATCACTTTGACAATTTTCTAGAACGTTCCACTGTGTCGTGAACCATTTATGTCATTTATTTAAAATTTAAGTATGATGACTACTTACTCACAGATAATGGACATACAGATCATGTTACATTAGAGAATTATATTAATCCATCGATTTAATTCAGGACAAAAATTATTACCGACGTACCTTATGACAAGTGATGAGGAACAGAAAGTATGTCGTAAAGTCGAAGTTGGTATGCCTGGTTTAAACAATGTAATGTAGACACCGCCACCAATGAGATATGATAATTTTGAAAGGTACGTACCTATCATAGCGTCAGACAAGACGCAGTATTTTTGTGAAAGAGTTACCACTACTGGGAAGTTAATTTGTTACCGCACGGTACTAAACTGATATTTTTTGCCGAACGAACTTTATATATTGTCGATTTGCACCCTGATAATATCGGAATGATAACCAACAATCAATAATTGGCTCAAATGTCTCTCCATGATTTATTACGACTGATCGACGAATCAGAACGGGGAGGTGATAAACGTGTACATGCATTTTTCCCAAAATAGTCGATTTTGGCGAATTTTATTATCACCGGAAATAACGTCGTTTTTGTATTTCGCGCTTTCCGATATTTTCTTTTTAGGGCTTCCAAGAAAACATTTACATCATCTGTTGTTACACCGTTGATCACAGGTCTAACTATGGGACACGGGGATATGCCCATCACTAATTAAAAAATCTTGAAATTCTGAAGACAAATGTGAAGAAGTAGCAATAATAAGTTGTATTGCAAAGTCAAAAATCAATTTATGTGATACGCGGCTCTTTAGCGCAAAACCAAGTTTTTAAAATCAATTTAATTTCGCAACGTAATTATTATATTAATAAAAAAGTAATTATAAAAATTAAATTAAACTGACCTAAAAATCAATTAGGATGTCAGCAATTCATCTACTTACGACGTTATAACTTTCGCCAAAGAAGAAATGCCAACCTAAGGTAAACCGATCTTGTTTCGAATTACTTTTAACCACTCGTTTCAAATTGATCTAATTAGTAAGATGCGACGTTAAAATGTTAATCTTAATAATTGTTGTTTTCCGATGATCGTTTCGATAGGTTTCCGATACATGATTTGGGTATAGTTTATTGTGCTTCGGCAAAAACTTAAGTTTCTGTAACCATCTTCTTCTTCGTCAAGTCGATGGCTGTTCGTGAGTGATCAGCCACCGGGGTGGAAGTATTAGTCGCAAGGTCCAGCGTGCGTATGTTCATATGTCCATATGTCCATATGTTCGTACTTGATCACACATAGTCACGAGGAACATAATAAGGAAATTTGCATATTTTAGAATTGTCCATAATATTTTCTAAAGCGTATGAAGCTTACCCATTTTTCTAACGTGGTAAACAATGGCAAGCAACAAAGCCTTAGTGACTTCTTATTGCATCAGCTATCTGCCAGTGAAAGTCCCATAAAAATCAATCCAAACGTTCCAGAGATTAGCCGGAATAAACAGATAGATAGACACACAAAACTTGTAAATTAAATTTATTTTGGTATATGTATAATATTACAAGCACTCCAATTTTATTTAATTGTATAGATAAGGGCGATTAAAATGTAAATGATTGATGAGTTTTAATCTAAAAATCTAAAACATTAAAATAGTAGATGAAGTTTTAGATGTTTAGCCATATCATATTGAAGCAAGGAGAAAAACAAAACTGAATTACTCGTTAAGGTCTCTTCAGTAATATACATTACAGCTTTCTCCCTCCAGTAAACTCGCAGTAAACTCGCAGTAAACTCGCAGTAAACTCCACGACTCATTAATTGTGTTGCTTTGGACTGTATGTTTAATATTACAGTTAAGAGTAATAATATAGGCAGTGATAGCCTAGTGGTTTGAAATTTGACCTCTCACTCCGGGAGACCGGGTTCAAATCTCTGACGCGCACCCCTTAAAAATATGCGTTTTAAGTTTAAATATCACTTACTATTTGGTGAAGGAAAACATCATGAGGAAACCTGCACACCTTGAGCAAAAAAAAAATTTCTCTAAGGTGTGTGAAGTCTGCCAACCCGCACTTGGCCAGCGTGGTAGACTATGGCCTTAACCCTCTCATTCTGAGACGAGACCCATGTTCCAACAGTGGAACGATAGAAGGGTCAAGAATCAGTCGAGCTGTTAATACTGTAACAAACAACAAGGTAGATTTCCGTTTTATTTATTTAATATTTATTGTTAACCTAAGGCTTGATTACAAAGGGCAATTAATGACATTCTGTACCAGGCAGCCCAGGATGATAGAGAGAATAATTGGTAGGCATAACAAAGTCGGTAGTAATTAAAGAAAAAAATGTATAGTACCTATAAAAAAATCTAGTTAACATCGAAAGCAATCGACTTGTGTAACTACCATACCGAAGTGAAAGGCATCGCCAATCTAACAGCTTGCAAAATTTGCACATGAGTTATTCGTTATTGCTCAACAATGCACCTAAGTAATTCAACTCTTATTAGGGTTGAATGTGTATCCAACAAACTGAAACATCCCATCACGCTTGTAAGCCCCGAAGAGGTAGGTTGAGGAGTACAGTACACTCCATCGTTTCACTAGTAACGTTTTCACGTACAATAACATACTTACTTTACTTTGCAATCAGGTGATCTTTATTGTAACCCAATCTGTAGCCATCAAAATGCCAAACAACAACAATAACATTATATTGAGAAATAATTTCTAGAAGTTTTGTGCTCATCGAATACTTGTAACTAAATACACAGGATTCAACCCACACGTTCTTTAGCTCATGACCTAAATTACTTTCTAATAAATTCACTATCTAACAATGCGAATCCCTTCAAAATCAGCCCTGCCGTTTTGAAGATTAGACCTGTTTAACAAACAGACAAACACGTTTTTAAAAAAACGCTCTAATCTTGTAGCGATCTACGGGAGCTCATGAAGGAGGACCTCGTATAGGTCTGAAATAAAACAGGCTATCCGGAAAACACATGTTAGTCAATATGTGTTTATTTCAGACGATATTTCATGCAGTGTCTATAGACATTTTGTTTGGTAATAGAAAAATCCAAAATGCATCAGTATTAATATCCGCAGCTAAGCAAGGTTCCGTAATGTGCAAATAATTATACGATCACAAGAAAAGGCTTCATTTGTAAATTACAGTGAGAAACAACGATTCAATTTACAGATGCTCTAAGTGAAAACCTACTCGATAATTGTACGACTAGTTATTTTTATAGCAGTTCGGTGTGCGAATGAAATACGCACCATTGGGGCCGCCAAGGGCGATAAACAGTCCCCCGTCAGCTTATGTGGGCTTAGAGCCGCCTAATCTAACTCATTTATAACTTTTACAGTACAAAAGAGTCACTAGTATCAAGAAAAAATTGAAAAAAAGCGGAGAAAATTACGTAAGTCGAGTTTAAAAATGAGCTCAAAACATTTTTATAAGAACAAAAATTATCTATTTCATTTTATCAATTTTACATAAACATTTGTTAACTGTGTTATAAATAAATTTATTTAAAATAGTGAAAAGTGTATATTTAAAAAGTATGCACATTTTCATGAAATAATTCTCCAATTTACTACTAAACTTTAATTATAACACTGTTATAATAAGAATATGTTGTAATACTTTAGCCAATTTTAATTACGACTTAAATATAAAATTGTTTCAAAAATAGATATTTATAAAATCAGTCACGGGTACATAAAACCTCAGAGTCTATTTATTTTTTGTATAATATGTTACTGATATATCTGAATTACCTTAAACAACTCATTCTTACTCTTATCAATAAAGAATCAGTTCTGCGTTTGGGTCTAAAGAGTATAAAGCGTCTACATAGTTTATGATCAAATTGTTGGGTTGTCTTAACATATTATCAATAACTGAAAAAAAACAACCACTTTATCAAATCAGATTCTGTTATATGACTGCCTCGTTGGTCGTGTTGGTTGCAAGTGCAACTGCCGATCGGGAGGTCCTGGGTTCGATTCCCGGGTCGAACACTACAAAAGAATTTTTCTAATTTTATCTAATTTTATTTTCTAAATCAGAAAATTTCTAGAAAAATTTCTAGATAATCTAAGTTAAATTAAAGTTCTAGTAGTGGTTCGAAGTCTGGATATGTGCCCGATGCTATAATTATCTGTATTTAACTAGACGTGACATGAGAGATATGGAAGATCTAAATGAATTCCTCGAAATTCTCGATTAAAAATCAATTTCTATACAATTCAGCTATATAATTTTACACGAGAACTTAATAATAATGGAACGAGACACAACGCAATACGGAACAATTTTTCCCTTCTGGAAGAGGGCGAAAGAAATCTACGCGAAACAGCCACGCGTGGAATATAAATGAGGTTTTGCATTTACGCTGTAATTACCCTATCTAATGTACGTAATTCGTCTGACGTCACGTCGGTGGCACGTGGAGGGGATACGTAATTTGGAGGGAGGAACGCAGCGGCGGACGGAGGGAGTTTTTGGAAGAATTACTCCTTCGGTTAGCAAACGGCGCTGCTGGTTTTACTTGTTGCCTCACACCATATTCTAAATATAAATAATAATTCGAAAAGCGATTATTTATTAGTGAACGCACGTGCCAAGCCAGACCAAAGCTGTCCTATATTGATCAAATCTGCTAGGTACTGGCTAATGAGGGCATGAGAAGTCTTTGTAACCGGTGTTTGTGTGTAAGAGAGTTATGAATATACATAGAAAAAGCATGTCAGATTTGTAAGGATAGAGTAATTTGACACCCGGTGCCTTCTGTCTACCCCGTAGGGATCTTGGAGTGAACGTAAAATAATAACAAAATGTACTACATACATATTTATGGTGTGCTATATAACTTGTGTTAACTAAGAGACAGATATTTACTTCCCATTTCGTTGAAAAGACTTTCGCATTTGTAAGGATTTACCGAATAATATAAGATTCGTATAAAAGTTACGTTAACAAAGGAATTTAAAATATACGTAAAAAATGAGGACGGTGACAAAGGCACGAGGTTTATTTCCACAAATATGGTTACGGGCAATGGTTTTATAAAATAAAACATTTATATCAAACCGTGTTTTACCATTTACGGTATACATTGTGGAGATCAAAATTAATGATACAACAACATTTAATAATCTTTTTTGATTGTTGTTTCAGGTTTTAACAAAATTGCAAAATCATTATGTTGTTTTTCTGTCTAACTGGTCTCATTTGTTTCAGTTAAGCATTAGTTTCAGGCCCCTACCGTAATGGATTCTAGATATAACCCTTTTACTATACCCATAAACAGTAACAAGAACGGACTCTTTTTTGAATAAACACTGAGAATTGTAGTTTTGAGTATTTCTGTCTAAAACAATAAAACTACATAAAACAACCGTTCAAAATGTGCTTTAAATCACAAATGATTATTCTATTGTTAAGTTTTAAACAGTGGAAATTTTTATAATAAAACTTTAACTGACCGTCTTCGAAGAAAGCTTTCGTTCGACGTTCAAAATTCAAAAATGAGAAAAATCATGTAATACCCCAACAATAATCTTGGTAATGGCTAAAATGAAATTCGCCATCTTTATTCTTATACAGGGTTGTCACTCTGGAAGAGGCACTTTCTAGGCAAGCTTTCAATATCTGAGGTTATATCTCGTTTATCATTAAGGTGAGGTTATAGTCAATTGCCAGTATATGGCTATTAAAAAGTCACTAATACTTATCATACATACATGTATGTGTTCACAATTTTTTTCTGTCTACTAAGTTCAGAGCTAATGATTTTTCATAAAAATCATCAAGCTTTTCATTGTTTAAATTGTTAGACTTCTCCATGCATATTGATGTTAGGCCGTAATCTACTAAATATCTAGATAAATGTTTGCTAGTCTATATATTCGCCCGTTTGATATTGATATAAGATTAAAAATAACTTAGACAAATATTACGTATTTTATTTAAGATTTCTTTTCAACTGACAGCCCTATTCAAAACGTTCCGTTTCACGCATTTGATGCTCGGTTACTTAAATGTAAAATTATTGTAAGAGACTTGTTCGAAACAACTCTTGAAAATGGAATGAAAAATATAAAAGGAAAAAACGAGTGGTGTCTCAGTTTTTCTGCAGAAATCACTTGGCTTTTCATCTTCGAGCGATGACAGTAATAAAGTGACTTGCTAACCGGGAAATGTACAAAACTGCCATGCTATTGATTTAGTCAATGACATGTAATAATTTTACAATGTACACTGGAAATAATCTTGTTGTTGTGAATATTTATAGTAGATAATATTAGAAATGTTTTACTTACAGATAAAATAAAATTGTCATTTATACCTATATGTCTTTAAAACTATGGAACATTTGTATGTAGGATGTGCAGCTTATAGCAAAATTGAGAATCTAGGTATATTCTACTGCCACCTGGATATTATTAAAAAGGTTAATGAAATTTGACATCATTTATCATAACTTTTCCATACCTTATTCCATTTGTTCTCAATTAGTCCAAGAGATCGGGAGGTCCTGGGTTCAAATTCCGTGTATGGGTAATACAGGATTTTTCTGATTTAGATTTTCTAGTTTCAGCACTAGTTTCCATAGTGGACCGCAAACGTAACTGGTGAAACGTAGCAGTGTCCTACACTCCTTAACATTTTCGACGATTACAGTAAAACCAAACAATGAATGCCTGTATGCGCTTACTATCCGTTCTTTTGAACGTCCCGTGAGAGAAGAGTCATAGGTAAACCGGTCGCATATAAACGTATTTCTGCGCCTCCTCTCATATGAGACGTCCATTGGACATAAGGCATGTGAATAAAAACAGGCTCATACGCACTGAAAATATGCTAATTTAATAGAGCCCTTAAAAAGCACGTTATTAAAGCGTTTGCTTAGAAACGCCGTACGTGGAGCAGCTGTAAGTCTGAACGATATATTGTAGCGCTGAACGTAATAGCGCCACGCGACGCCATTATTTTCTCGACCGACGTCAACCGTGACACGACGGCGCGCGCTCCGTTCAGAAATCGAATTACGATGTCCAATATTGATACAATTGTACTAACAAAACGAACCCAATATAACTACAGGAAGGGTAGTAATTTGATTGACAATCGATACGAGCATTTCTTGGACTGATCCGATCATCACAATATAAAATCATATTAATTTGATTCGTACTCGAAGGTGGTAGAACCCTCTGTGGTTCGGCTCCGGCGGCACCACCGCCACACCTACTTCTGCCTTATAACAGCAGTGTTAAGCGCTGCTGTGT
>DWEJ01002450.1:0-11462 GCA_018245835.1 Mysoria sejanus stolli | reverse complement strand
ATTCGAATATCCTAACTAACGTCGGTCACTAACGTGCATCAAGAAGCGGTTGACGGCATTTTGTTTAACGCCATATAAATAAGTGACATTACGACTTTGTGGTGAATCCACAAAATGTTTTATTTGTCGCGTCATGGGCGTTTTTCTCATAATATTTGCGTCGGCAATACTCAAAGGCGCCTGCGGTCGGCGACCACACCACTCCGACCATTCTGACCACTGCGACGTACAAATTTATACGTCTCGTAAAAATATGCACCGTTGTCACGAAAGGCTTTCTTTGCCCCTTATAAGTCGAGTGTCGACTTTTTCTTGTTTTATTAATTTATGGACACACAAGAGTCGTGACTCATGATTCATGTTGCCACTAGGTAGAGCTTTACGCTACTTACGTGTTAGATATACCTATAGTAAATATTAGATAAAATTATATACTTACATACCTTCACGCTAGGTTGAACACGGGGTAAGCAGATAACGCTGAGATATTTTTAATTAAATGAAGTTATTTGTTTATTGACAAAGCAAGTATCAAAAGAACAGAATAACGTAAAAAATAGTATTGGTAATAAATTACAGATATTTAGCATTCGGAGATCTCTGCCGACGCCGCGAGTGCGGTGGCGTGATGAAATAAGATGTTAAATTTATATTTGCAACTCCAAACAAAATTATAACGAAAGGATGGATAAGTTGATGTCGATCAGTCAATCAATTTGTGATTCTATTTGGATTCGCATAAAGTATATATTTTTTTGCATGTTTATTCTATTGTCTCGGTCGATCGCGCATAATGACATAATGGGTCGCGGGTTCGATCCCGTGCAATTACGCGGCACACGATCGATTATTGTGATCAATACAAGGGGGTTAGACGGTGCGCTGCCAATTTTACATGTTTTTTTTACATAATTCGTTACAATCAACGCGGTAGATGTCCGATATCGATGTCTCTATTTTACGTATGAATATTTATGCGCAATGTTGCCATACTGTTTGCAGGCGCTTGACAAGGTGTTTTGTGTCATTATATCTACTTTTTAAAATCTAGTCTTGTGTCCGATGCATAAAATTGTTACTTATTATCCTTTATTTTTTACTTAATATTCGTTAAATGTTTGCCATGTATCATCTTTCCCACTTTTTTGACACGAATGTGTCTATGCACAAATTTAAGTAATAATATGGACATGATACCAAATAATGTAGATGGCGCTTAATAACAAATATTTTTAAGACGACCCACAAACAGACAGACATTTGCTAATCATCATGTGGTTATTTATTCGTAGAACATGTTAATGATTGTGTAACTTTTGTTCCCTCGTTAAAATAATATGACACAACGTACAAATGGCCAATATAATTTAATGAACGCTAACGATCGACCTTCGCCTGCTCATAAAACGTGGCTACTTTACAATTACACGCTAAATTACTTATGTTTTCCCGATACGTTGCGATTACGTACCGATACTTTAAGTTCTAAGCCTTTATATAAATAATAATAATAAATGAATATTTTGGAAAATCCTGTCACACGGCCATCTATTCCCAAACAGAGATACTACTATGATAACCAGACGGCAGATAAACGGGGTGCATGAAAGGAGCCTCCGCGAGCGGCGAGTATGTCTGGTCATCACACTGCCCGGCGTACCCGGGACATAGCGACTAATGCTTTCACCACGACGGCTGATCATTGACGAACAGCCATCGACTCGACGAAGAAGGCAGATAAACTACAATTGTACGGACAAGTTTATACTCAAGCAGATATATTTTAAGTCCAAACGTAAAACAAATCATCTCACAAGTAATTGGTTGGGAAATGAACTCACAACCCTCAATTCAGAAGACACGTACAATGATCACTGAATCAATGGGTCAATAACGTAAAATTTTAAAGTTCGTAATAGATCAAGGACTCCTGTTCATAGATGCAGTTAAGTCTGCACATTTTGTTATCTCTATTTTGGTTCTCTTTGTGTGCCCCGGAAATGAATTTGCGTGACGATATTAAAATAAAGTAACAAATGTCCGTAATCCCCGAAAAGATAGGTAGAGAGATGTAATAGGTACTAGATGTAGATACTCCCATGGTTTACGAAATACCGGACACATATTCAGACTCCGAGCTACTGTTAGAAAATCTAAATTAGAAATATTTAATAGTGCCCGATCCGGGACAGCGGCAGTCGCACTCGCAGTCAACACGACCAGCAAGACAGTCATATATATACAACAAACACACTAATAATAATTCATTTATAATTATAATTCATTGATTTATCTACAACTAGGTTTAACAATGTGCAATCATTAAGTCCTATTTTCGACAATTATCTACAAGTCAACCCATTTTTCACAATGAATAACTCATACTGGACTATCCAAAACTATCCATCGTAATTCAACAGGCTTGATCAAGGTTGACTGCACATGTCCATGGACGGCAGCAACTACTTGGTACTGCAACCACCTCGTTTGATACTTTCTTTGCTAACAGAAAATTAATCAAACGCAACTTTTAAACGTTAGTCGACATAGCGAATTATTAACGCTATTGGCGTTTATTATACATAAAGGCATTGGAAGAATTAGTGCTAAACAAATCCATAATATATCTATAATTAATGGAGTACAATTTGGGGAAGTTGTGGAAGGGAATTTGAGGAGAAATTGAGATGTTTATGGAGAAAGACAATGGCTGATGACCATAATTATACGTATATATAATACGTATATAATTTATCTGAAAAGTTATGTGAATAGAAGCATTGCGGCGATGCGCAATGTTCTATCACGCTCGGTAAATATAGACAATATTGTCATGAATAGGTATTCAGGACAATTCACCAGCGAACCGGTGGTTTATTAACTTGTAAGTATCATTTAATGCCGTTTAACTTGTAAGTATGAATGGTGTAAATGACAGGGCACCCGCCAAACGACAAACGAAACATCGATACTCTGGACCGCATCACTAATATCATCGATGACGCCGGTCGCCGCCACGGATCGACAATTTCGTAAATTGTATGCCGATTAGCGACCGATTACGACCATTACCGGCAGACGGACACCCGGGCCGGTCCGATTAAAATAATCGGCAATCGATAAAAACCGATACAACAGTCCCTTATCTGTGGTTTTTTTCCGTAAACACGCCCCGAGGGTCAGGAAGGACGCAGGTTGTCTAGCTTCTATAAAAAGCCGGCGCTAGTTCTAACAGAACTCTACGAAATGTTAAGAAATAACTATGGGTGCTATTTGTGCTATATTAAATACATGCATGATATAACAGCGAAGTGTTACACCCGACGGCCTACCCCTTAAGGGAATTCCCTTTAATTAGAAATCTAACTAAGCTGCCCATACTTTTTTTTAAAGATTTCAATTATGTTGTTTGAAACGCGTGAAGTCTGTCAACCCGCACATGGTCAGTGTGGCAGACTATGGCCTTAACTCTTCTTAATCTGAGAAGAAATTCATTTCCCATACGATAGAACGATAAAAGTGTCCATGATTTGACACATGATGTCTCTTATTTTCATCACACAAATATTTATTGCGAGTGAGTATCGAACCCACTTGAAGCATCGAAGCATGTATCCATTATACCAACGGATCAGACAACATATATAAACAATTGGTTCTAGTGTTATGCAAAGGTTCAAAGACTCTAAAGACTAGCTTCATAAACTACCACAGAAACATTCGTAATGAACACACACTCGTGGTGTATTGTAGTGTTAATACTTTCGCGTGCTTATAATTACACGCACTGATCAATTTCCCCAAATCCGTCACTCGAACGCAGCTCAATGTCGCGTAAAACACGCATGTAACTTTTACCGCGGCACGTGCGAGCGGCCGATTTTCCACGCAAGTGTACATCAGTGTTTTCTGTATGTTTAGTCACAGAGCAGTAGATGACGTTACATTATTCCACTCGGAAAGACAGTGGTGTCGATAATTTATGTTCGTGTTTATGTTTTAGTGTTCCAAATTTAAAATTTGCGTGCCACTTTTAAATATTTTGCCACAGTACAAAATATTCAGTAAATTAAGTAAAATTTCAAATTATTTAGTATAACTTTTTATTTTTAACTAACCTGTAAGTTGTTACAATAATGAAAAACTTTGTGCTCCTTAATACGAAAAAAATTTCCAGCGGCTCCTTGCTACACTTGTGATATTAATTTTGAAATATCCACACGTTTTATTATAACATTTTTAATTGAACTTTTGTCTATACAGATCTGTTGGAAGCATAAGTTCCACTATGATTATTTTTTTAATGCTCAGTAATATCAGGTGATCTAGCATTTAACATAATTTACGGTATAGGAAGATTTAGAGCTGCGTGTAAAACTATTAATGTTGCTAACAAAAAAAATATAATGACCCGAACCGCTATTTTCAATACGTCGATGTTCTTACAACCACAACGTTGTAACTGCCGTTAAAATATTATGAACTGTTAAAATATATTTTTAATTTCAATAAATCTCGTTTTGTATGTTATATTCTTCTACGCATTCTTCTATTCTGCTAAATTTACCATTTCGTGTGTTATCCTTCGATATTTACTTCAAGTATTCCTGCTATATTTAATCATTAGATAATATTATATGACTGGTTTGAACCCGTGTCCTCCTGTGGACACTGACTTTCAGTACCAGCGAAACGCAACTTTGACTTACTTTATCAAAATGCTTCTAAAAAAATTTTAGTAGTTTCAATATGGTCTTTTTAGCAACACGATGTGCTGTTTGTAAACGAAGGATATACTCCGATAAATCTTAACGATTGTTTCGACTTGATGAAAAAATATAACTTCAGCATACGTAGTGGGCGTGGGACGCATGTCTGGTGAATCGTGGGATAGTGTTACTATCCTCTGCCTCCCTCTTTAACGGTTAAAAGTGGGGTTTTACGTTTTTATGCATATATATTTGCTACATAGGAAATCTTAGAATCGGAAACTTTTAAAAAAATTACTACTGTTGCAGTTGAGTTTAAAACGGAGTTTTTGCTTTTAGACTATAGGAACTGTACAAAAATTTAAATTTTATTTCACTACGTTATAAGCTACATATTAATAAGCTGGATAAAACATTAGCTCTGTGTAAACTTATGGGAGAACCGCAACAATTGTCGCTTACGTCGTTTCTCCACCCAGCACGCCCCGCAGTCGGATGCGCTCGCGCCGCCCACAACGCTTCCTGCGAACGACTTCCGGCCGATGCTAATCGCTCAAATTGCTCGTATTATGTTATTATAAAAACCTCCGCGGTCAGAGCTCATTGGTTTTTTTGTGGCCACCATTTCGATTATTCGCCCGTAATAACACTGCGCATTTATAATAGATGACTGCCTCGTAGGTCGTATAGTCGCGACTACTGATCGACAGGTCTCAAGGTCAATCCCCAGGTACTGTTGAGTTTCTCTAACTTGAAATGCATAGTAATCGCTCGGAGACTGGATTTGTGATCAATGTATGGAAAAAGGTTCAACATAGAAAATAATAGCTGAATCGCGGCAGGGTACTGCCCTCTGCTTGCTCTTTCTGTGAATACGGGCGCGAAGATAAAACATCATAGGTGCACAAACATTCGCAACTCGCTTATATTGACATCGATGTATTGATCTGTCGATTACAATCGCTACGAATGCAATATGCAAATGTTGGACGCAACTAAACGCTCTATCAACACGTCGATGGCTTCACCGAGGTGTTTAAAAGTCATTAAGGAATATGTTTTTTCAAATCGATTTGTGTAAATTGCTTGTTTATTTGTGGCACAGCGCTGTCTCGATAGATCAGTGTTATACTGACTTGGATTAAGTTGGTATAGAAAATATGTTGGTGACTTAATCTCGCTTTTATTTTACCCGAGTGAATGAGACGTATCAAAGCGATGAATAATTAATGCAACGGTCGTGTCGTAGTTTAGACTTTAGCCTCCTACTGTGGGGTCCCGGATTCATATCCGCACTAGCGATTCTTTACAAAAACATATCGTTTTAAGACTTTCTGTGACTGTGAAGGGACACATCGCGAGGAAACTAGCCACCATTCTTAGACCGTATGACGTGCGTTAAGCTCTAACTTACCAGCATCGCAGATTCTGACCTTAGCGCTTGTAATGTCCGAGAATAATAAAATATGTGATGACCATTGTTGCCGTGTCATCATGTCAGTACCTTAATAGTTCAAGCTGGTAGCAACAAGTTTGACGAATGTGTCTCCCTAGTTTGCGATGGAGTAGTCATTTAAGGAGCGACGCTGTTTGTTCGCCAAGTACAGCTGTCAACAAAAACAGCAGAGCCCTTTGCAACGCGTAATAACATTGTGAATCGATTACTAGTCGTTCAGATACGGGCGGGCGGCATGTGCGCGTGGCAGCCTCCGCGGGGGCTCGCGTGCCCCCGGGACACAACCCTACAGCGTGCCTAATAACTCCCCGTCGCTTTAAAATCGCTAAAATGTAACAAAATGTTGCATCATCAATAGCCCTCTTAAGACGCACGCTCAAGAGAGCAGAAACAATTGATGTGGTCAAGTGGGCAACCCTTCGATGTTGGATTGAGCTGGACTATTTCATATTTCACCCTTCGTTTAACAAGTTGATTTTGCGAATTTTATTGGACTTTGTACAATTCCAATGTTGTTCAAGTAGCGGACGGGTTGTATTATGTTTTCATATTTAACTATTTTAATAATGAAAAAGTAAATATTGTTTAAGTTGATAAAGAAAGTCAGAAAAGCCGCCTAAATATAACTGCTTTAAGATGTGAGAATATACTTTTATCACATGTGTTTATAAGAATAATTCCAACTAAAGGATACTGATAATATACGAAAATATTAATACGAAAATATTTATTAATATAAACACTACAGTTAGAATGAGTATTAGACTAACTAAAGCAAAAGTAGATGAAGTAGTACGTCTGAAGTCAAAAGTCGCCTGAAGTAGTATGACTGACTTACGCTTTCCTGACATCCTACTTTTCATAGACTGCAATGACATGTATGTAGGTATACTCGTAAGTTGTTGTTGAATTGATATAAATTAAGCTGAGTTATTGTTAAAATACGTTTTGTTATTGAAACTTTCGTTTACAATTACAACAAAATGAAGTAGACATTCTAACGCATAATATACATAACACCAAAGAAGATTTTGCCCAGAATAGAACACCTAATATCGAAAGACTCAAACGACTTTGTAACTGCGACATGTGTCGCGAACCGCGGATCTGGTTCACTTTGTAGTACTTGACGTCTTGTCCGTACTACGGTTTCTCGAACCAATCTTAAATATATATCTATGACTTATAAGTATTGTTATATACTACAACTGACATTAGTAACAAATGGTAATTAAATTGATTGTGTCGTTGATACTGTATTGCACCGTACTAGCTGTTATTTATTTAGTATTTAACTTGTTTTAAAATTGTATTACTATTAACATCACTGACGTAGCATCACACCCTTAATCCCTGAAAAGGGAAACAGAGGACTATAGTACACTTAACCCTTCGTCAGGTCCGTTAACGTTCCACTGGAATAAAAATGTAATATTATAGTCATTTCATTATTGAATAAAAGTCAATCTATTAAGTTTATTTCTATAAATAACTACATATATACAGCAATAAGAATTTGTAAACTGTAATTTATTATTACACGCCAATGTACTGACAAAGGCTTTTTTCTTAAATAAGGTTGTCAATTGTAATGTTACTGCAATAATTAATATTCCAGGTGAAAACAGGTCATGGAAAAGACAATTAGTTCAGCAATATAGTCGCGGTAGAGTATAGGCGGTAGAGTACACACAATTATTGCAAAAGTTTCAATCATAGAGCTACCGAGACAGCTAGTTGCTTAAGAGAGTTGCTGTTACAGAACATGGTTATATACCTATGTATATACATACATATATATTGATCGGAGATGACGAATGTTACATAAAACGTATAAACTTTAGATAAAACATATTTAATATGTTTAGTAAACTCCCACTTTTTACTAATCTCACTATGGAATAAGTCTATTGCCATATATCAAGAAAAATTCCAGATTAGCGCGGTATCTGGATAGGTAGAAAATTTAAATTAAAAAATTCAATAGGTACCGACCCGGAATATGAACCTAGGACCTCCCGATCAGCAGTGTTGCTTACAACCAACATAAGCGACGAGGTAGTCAGAGTTATACAAAATCTTTAATTACTTGAAATTCGTAAATGGAATTTTAACATAAATTTTATAACAAAAAAATTCGTAATACTAGTAATATGGGAGTGTACTGCACTCCTCTGTCTGCCTCATCGAGGATTACGGGTGTAATGTTACGTTATTCATTTCATAATAAATCATAAATGTAATTAAAATGACATAACCTGCATATATTTATACGTTTTCGGTTATTTGAATGTTGTAATTACGTTTTTAATTGGAATGACATTGTTGTGGACTCCCGATTATTGCGAATATAAATGCATTTATCTTGTTATCGATGGCACAGAGTACACAATGTTTTATTACTACATTAACAAGCAAGCATTAGGTGTAGACCGAGAACCCGTGTGTGGAATTATCTCTATACTTACAGAGCTGATGTGCTTTCTCTACAATCTCATGCTGTTCATACACTTAAGTTGGTTTCGGAAACTTCTGACTCCTCCATCAGCCAACAGCTACACAAGTTGACTGAATTTAATAGGTCAATCTGCGTCCAGTTTTATAAACGACAATTAAAGATCCCTTCTAGATCTAAAATTAATGGTTGAAACGTTTCTATCTTTAAGTACTAAGTTTTACGTTCAAACCGATCCCTGACAATCTTCAAATCTACGAGCAGTAAAACTACTGCTTAGCGGCTAACATTGGTGCAGCGGTAGAATCTTATATAAATGTTCTCAAAACGAAACTTAATATTTCCTTGAAAAATACATTATCATCTTTGATGTTAAAGTAGAGTTTGTGTACATTGTTTAATTATGCAAATCCATCTTTAAACACTTTTAAAGTTTTATAATTTTTTTTGTATCTTTTGCTTTCAAATTCATCCTTATTAGCTTATAGAAGTGTCACATAGTTAATAAAAAATATTCATAGATGAATGTACAGTTTTTTTCACGCTACGAACTTAAAAGTTAACTATATACTCTACATTTATCCATGTAGCCGTGGCCATTTCCCCATGAATACTTTACACCATGTATCCTGAATGTCACAATTATTGGTATGATATATAGAATAAGCGAAGCAATGTTTAAAGTTTGATCGTTCGACAAACCGCTGTAGGGGCGCGGGGGGCTGGTGCGCGCTCAACCCTGAAATGAGTTCGGGGTGGCTTCTGGTCTCACTGCTAGCGATTGAACATTTAGGAGTAAAACTTTTAATACACAGGTCTAAAATAACATATAATCCGAGAAAAATATATTTAATAAAGACTACTTGTCCCGGCCGACCCTGTATGGGGTAAACAGAGCAACAAGTGTCTAATATCTCTCTCCTTATCAATCTGATGTGTTTGTTTGACATTTTCTTTATATACGCAAATTGGTTTCCGAGATTTCTGATTCTCTAGACGTTATTATCCGACTTATTTGTCGCATTTAGTGAGTATTGCTGTCGCTTGATTGGCTTTCCTGCATTAAAATTCACATTGTACATATATCTGTAGAGTCAAAGGTTGCTCCGTTGTGTCAAAATAATTTGTTAATATGCCAATAAAAACTTTTCAGCCATCACCAATGATTTATAATATAAACTGAATACGGCAGATATAAATAATATAAATGTATATTAAATAAATCAATATTAAATGTATAATCAATATATTCCCACTGATAAAACGTGCGAGTGTACTATATTCCTCTGGCTACTTCTTCGGGGATTACGGGTGTGATGTTCCTTTTTTAATATGAAATATCTATAACAAATGTGTGTTAATAATTATATGTAAAACGCCAGTTCCCGCTTACAATGAAGCCGCACATTGCGAATTCGATGTGACCGAGGCCCGGGGCTCCAACAGCCCTGTTTAAATTAGGATAGGCTTTGACGGGTCTTTGGAGAGATGCGAATACACCAACACGTACATACATATATACAAACCGTCTACGCATATATATTTCACTTTGAACTCGTGGGCTGAGGTTTTTGACGACATTTTAGGGGCCTCGGTGTTTTTTGCAACAGTGGTGAGATGGCTGGATTGTTGGTTAGAATATTGGACTCTACCTGATAATAGTATGTCCCCTACACTCTATATTTTTAGATGGCACGATTTTTTTTTCTAATATCTTACTTTATTGTTTTCCCAAATCCTCGAATGTACAACTAATTGATTACTATAAAAAATACTGTTTTTTTTTATTTTATCTCTATTTTATTTTTGCTATTGACGAATCAGTTTATTTGTAAAAATACCTTTCTTGTATCTTTCATCCACAACTGGCTAAATTGACTACCTCGTTGGCTCAGTGGTTGCAAGCGGGACTACTGATCGTGAGGTCCTGTGTTCGATCCCTGGGACGTATCCTATTAGATTGTTGTTAGTTCTCACACTCAGTAGTGGCTAGTTTGGATGTGTCCAGTGTATGGCAATAGGCTCACCCCTTATTCTATAGTGGGACTTAATTAAGAAGTCACGTATTAAGGAAATTATTTATAGCACTGAATACTTTTATATTCAATCTGTACAATGGTATTTTTATTGCAATAAATACTTTTTTAAACTTTTTAATATCAAACTTTTTTTTTATACCGAATATTTTCCTAAATTACTCCATTCCGGTGAAATTGAAATTCTAATGAGGACTCCGCGCGCAAGCTGCTCAACATTCTCGCGTACGTTTCACGTTCTGTAAGTGTATATTGAAACACGAGTACATCTAAACGCTCATTCCGAGCAAATCCTTCCCACAGTTGTGGCTATCCGCCGAGAGTCTGCAACGGGCTAAGGGCTACCAGCGCTATACGAATATGTACCGGACGTAACAAGAATCATTCAAAACAGAGAGGAAGTGCATGTACGTAACATTTTCATTATATAATCATGTCAGTTTACGGGGCAGGCAGAAAGCACCAAGTGCCAATCATATCTATCTTTGCTGACATGCTGACTCTACAATCATAGCTCTGTTCTCTTCGCATACCCGTTACTAAGACTTCTTACTTCGCCATGATATCAAAGCAAGTTATTCAAATTGTATCAACACGTCTTGCCATTTAAATACGTGCTAAGTCTAACAGCCTACATCTAAATATTACATGAAAGGATGAACAAATACAGCGATTGTTTGGGGAATGTTTGCTAGATGGCAGCCCTGTCACTGTCCGTGGCCAATTTTATCCAATTTTTAATCAAGCTACCGCTCCGGCGTCGGGTAATATCGCAAATTATAGCGTTGGCAGACGAGCGCGGGAGT